>VYZT01031171.1:400359-425017 GCA_013400735.1 Pomatostomus ruficeps
TATTGCATTGAATTCATAGGGGATTTACATTCATCTATCTTTTACTAATCAGTGTCAAGACTTTTCTAGAGTCTAGTCAGTAATTTATAAAAAATAAAAATTCAGGTGCAGATCAACAATCTTGCTACAAACCAGATTTTTATATCAAATAAGCAATTTTCTGTCCTTTGTTTCAGAGAAGACACAATCAATTCTAGCTTCTTTTATACACTGCAGTTATTGCTACTTTTGGCATAGATGATCTGGCTCCAAATTTGCTGTCAGTAGACCAATTTTTTTTTAATTGCCCCAGTATAAAAATAAAACTGCCTTTATGGCGTTCCTGATGTTCCACTATCAAATTGCATAAGGCCTTCCATCCTGGGGAAAGCATGAATAGCTAAAGAGAAAATAGGGGTAATTAAGCAATTTGCCATTTGTCCCCTAGCAGAGAGCACAAAGTTTTGGGCTTGAGTTGTGGGCTGTGGTGTGAGTCAGTCTCTTGGTTTTAAGCAAAAGAATAACACAAATAATGCACTAGTAAGTTTTTGTCTGGTAAAGTAAATAGACTTAACTCAGCTTTTGCTATTACGGCAGTTTATATAACATTTTTCTGGTTTATATAATATTTATCTTGATTGTTTTCAGCCTGTACAGAAGCCTGTACAATACTGTTGGACAAGATTTTATTTCTCCAGTTTAAAATTGGTCATTGCACTAGTATTCTCTGATCCTGCAATATTTCTACTTCCTATCATGTTTCAAAAACAAATTAGCAGAAGATATGAAACAAAGTTGTATTTTAATATTCTCTGTCCTTTCTTTGTTTACCTCTAATTATTTAACATGTTTGCTTGGAGCTTTGAAAGAAAAAGCAAGACCATGTTGGGGTCAGGTGTTCTCAGCCGGCATAAAATAAGACCACAGGGAAGTGATCATTTGATACCGTGTGAAGGTCTGGTAGCATGGTCTGATCTGTGCATTCTGTGAGTGTGGGGAACGGGGTTTCTAATGGGCAATTTCCTGAAGGTGACCTGGACCGTGTCTGTCCTGAGATCTGTCCTGCTGGGATCTGCACTGCTGCAATGGCAGCATGCACCGTGTCAACAGTTACAGGATAATTACTCTTCTTACTGTAACCTACTGCTTTTCTTTTTTTCTCATTACACACTAGCAGGTTTGAGAGCTCACTGCTCTCTTGCCAACTAATCAGTTTGCCCACCATCTGCATGTGAAGAGCACCCAAGCAGTTAGGAAACTGATTCTTACTCAGCACTGTGGTTTCTTGGGAGCTATTCATTGGCTCTCCAGATTTTGGAGCAGCAAGAGAGGATGTAACAAAAATTAAAATAAAGCTCTGGTGTTTATTTATTTTTTTTTTTTTTTAGTTAAAGAACCCTACTTTTTTTTTTGCTGTGAAAATTTTTTAATAATGTCCAAAGGATAAATTTTGAAGATTAACTATAAAAGCCATAAATAGACATCTCTCCTGGCACCATGAACATCTCTGCAAATCTGTTCATTTTATTGCAGTAGTGCAAACTCTTCCTCAGAACCATCTGCAACACTACTGAGATTTGAAAAGCAGAACACAGGAAAAAAGACCATTGCCTAATGGATAATGATCAAGGACATTCTCAAACTCACGGCACTTATCTTCCAGACAACTGCCCAAGCAGCTAAAGCACCTCTTCCTTGGTCTCACTCCCAAGTGAAAGATACAAACGCTACAGAACCCAGAGAACTTCTCTAAAGAAAATCAGCTGATTTCTCACACAAATTTAGTATGATATTCCTCCTCCAAATCTTTGCCTGGATCTTAGTGATGAACAAATAGAATGAATAAAGCAGTGACCACACAACAGAACAAATAAATAGTTGTGAATATTCAAATTGAATTCATGAAATCAAGCTTCTTATCTGCTCATGTAGCCAAAAGTGATGATGTTCCACTTATTGTGAGCTCGCTCGCAGTGGCTGGAGATAGCGTTTTGCAGTGCTGACAGTTTGAACGTGTACCAGAGTACAGTGACACTAAAAGAAAACACCGATCTCTGTAGAAGACAGAAGACATAGTGTTTTGTAGGAACAAAGCAAAAATACCAACACTTGCAAGTAGTCACTGCAAAACACTTTCAGTCTGGTGATCTGTGCACATCATTGTGACAGCAGCAATAAATCACAAGCTCTGCAACTGTTCAGAGGGAAGGGTTCCTGTGAACCTGAAGCCAAAGACTGAGATGGATCACATGGTATTGGATTCACTCCATTCAATAGATACGTTTCTGGTTATCTTATTATGCAAAAAACATACGTACCATCTGTCTTGGGCATTTATGAAATGTTATTACTGTGGTATCCACACTGTGAACAAAACACAAATAGACTCCGCTCTTGCCTTCCTGTATTTTCATATGATCACATCTCCAAGTACGCCACCTTATTTTTAAATGGTCTCTTCAACTTCTGAAAGCATAGCTGTCTTAGCATTGTATTGCACCTTTTACCTGGTCATCCAATCAAAGGTATTTGTCTTGTAATTCCTACTGATTTCTGTACATTTTGACAAAATAGTGCTATTCCACCAGAATAAAACATCCAATTCTCTTATACAACCTGAATCTGAAAAATTTCTAATGGGTGGAAAACACGCTAAGAAAAATCATTCAACATAGCAGTGGAATAGACTTGTCCTATAGTAAAGAAGAAAAGTTCTATGTAAGTATCCTGATGCTGTTCTGGTTGCAAGGAATTTTATTCTTTTGATGGGTTTAAGATTAGGGTAGCACCAATGTCATTTCTCAGTTACTTGTCATCCTACTTGACGCAGACATCTGACATCTCATGACAAATCTGATGCTGTAGAAGCTCAGCTTCTCTCTGGTGAACTGTATTACAAATACGATCAAATTCAAGGTCATAGCTAAGATTCTAAGTGAATATGATAAGATAAAATTAAATATAATGCATAGAATCTCATTTGCATTTCTGTCATCTCTTATATGAGTGTCTCTGAAGGAGTATAATGGTGAATAACTTCAGCCTCAAGAATGATGAATTTCTGGGGGAGTTGGCTACAAAAGTTATCTGAATCTTCATATAATCTTCAGAGCGAAATTGCATTTTCTTTGCCATAGGTCTTTCACAGTGCAAAGAAGATCAAAATAAGAGACGCTGCTTTTCCCTTACAAAGGCATTGTCATACTACTGTACAAATAATGTTTATCTGTTCTCACACCTAACATGCACCAGTGACAAACATTCCTGCTCTGGTATATAGCATTATTTTAAAATGACTCCACATCCTCTTCTAACCTACAGTACATAATCTTATCACCTCTTGTCTCAGGCTGTGTTTCTCCAAATGCCATTAGCAGGATTTAGTCTAGCAACCAGCTACTTGCCCTTTGAATTCAATTGGCCTTCACTAGACAGTGCAAGAGAAGAATGTTTTCTGCTCTTTTCAATCAGGAGACCTTGAAGATACATTCTTGTTCTTCACATGTTTTCTGGCTAACATTGAATAGAAAGAGACTAGTAAGGAAACAACCCATATGAAAGCACTATAAACTTCATCTTAACTTCTTCTGCAGGCCCAATATTGAAACATCTTGGGACATTTTCATGGAGTTTGTCGCTAGTGATGTACTTTCTTTTTTGATGCTTCCCTGTCCAGTATCATAGGCTGATTTTTTCTTTGCAGTCTGTTGCAAGTGTTTAACAAAGAACAAATTCATCTTGTATCACCTACACAAAGTGACAATGCTGTCTTCCATTTTTTGCAGCAGCAGCAGTGCTGAAGTTACTCATAAATTGTGCTGTGCATTTGACATACAGCCAACAACTGGAAGAAGCAAACTCACCCCTCCCCAGGTATTATTCTTCATTCTATAATTTCACTGTATTTACCCAACACTCCTAGTTACTGTGGTACATATTCTTACTTTTGTCAACCCAGGGAAAAGAGAAGCATCACCTGACTTGCACATGCCAGTTTTCTGTGATCTTCTGAATATTTAATGGAACACGTATAATTAAGCTCTGTTTGTATGAACAAAGTTTACATGTGGTTTAGAAAGATTGTTCCTTTTTTTGCATTTGTTTGTAGAAGGAATACATATCCTCTCACCTGTATTTTAGTAATAACTTCGTAAAGTTCTAAGGAAATTCGCATGAAGAATAGGAGAATGATAAAGGGATAAACAAACCCAGAAAATCAGACAACTTTGAAATTGAACTTAAGTGATCCTCTTGTGTCTGCCTGCTACATATTGCCTTTATTTTGCTGTGTCTCTAGTAATAATGATGGCATATTTGCTTGTGTAAAGTAGAGGAAACCAGTGGGCCAAAGCCATACGTAAAATATGTTTCAGAATTCTGCAGAGTGGGCTAAATGTGTAATCTAATGTTTCTTTATCAGGCAGCCATCATATGTCTGTATGCTGCCTGGAGCAACAGATAGCATAGTATATAACATTCTGAATTCTGTAAACGAGAAACGCATCAAGCAAAAACCAACTGTGCCTAGTTCTAAAAGTACCGCCTGTATTTCTTCTTAGCTGAATAGACAGGGGTTATTTGCAGGCAGTATTTACCATTACTTTGGGAGAGGGTTTGAGGAAGGGAGGGAAAAAATCTAGCTGTGTTTAAATGTCCTGTGGGCTTTCTTATGTCCTCCATGGGTTGATTAAAATCATGTGTTCCTGCTTGTCCCTTATCCTTTATCCTCTACAGAAGGAGCAAGTAGCAATAATTTGCAGCAAGATTTTTATGTAAGTGTCCCCCTTACATGGGTTTTGTGCAGAAGGGAAACATATGGTTCTGAAAGAGCATTAATACCCAGGTACAGCTGGTCTTGGAAGATTTTAAGTGATCTAGATAAAAAGAATGATCAAATGCCTCCCAAGGGAGACTGTGGCTGTTCTGACACAGTTCTTTATGACAAGTGTAACACTTATAGGGAGATGTCTATGGAGACCTAAGAATAGAATGGGGATTGTATTGGCAAAAGAAAAATAGACATATAAACAAATAAGACAAAAATAAACCCCTCAACATGGCCAGCCATAGAAAACTTACAGTCTATCAGGTTGCCAACAAAGAAAAGCAAACTGATTAATTCATCTATTGTTATTAGTTAATGCAACAACCAAACGTTTCTCCATGACAGCAATGTCTCTGCGCCAGGTTTTTATTATCCTGCGGCACTGGCACTCCCATTACTCAGAGCGTTTACATTGATTTAAAACGGAGTTTTGTTTGCTGGATATAAAGACAGCTATCACATAAAAATTAGAGTCAGACCTTAGTGAGTATCAACTCTGTTTCCTATTCAAAAGTCTCCTTGGATTTAAAGAAAAGTCACTTTTAAAGAAGGAAAGGTCTAAAGCGACAGATTTATTTGAGGAGCTGATCCCAAATAATGATGTTCAAGCTTTATTTTTACTGTACAGAAATATCACATAGTTCCAACCATGCTTAATCAGGCTTAATTACTGAATATTCCAGAGTCCCAAACGGAAGTGCCAAAGCTGAGACTGGACAGCCATTAACTGCTCTTGTGCAGGGTAGAATTTCCCAAGGTGTATATTCCCAGGAGAGACCAGATTGCCAAAGGGATAGAGAATAAACTGCATATAGAGAATGTGAAATGCAGAACAGAAAGTTCACAACAGAAGGCTTAGGGAACCTGGAAAATTTATGAAACTCCTATAGTTTCATGACTGCAAGAGGTAAATTAAAGGAGCAGTAGAAAGTCAAGAGGAAAGATGGAAGGGAATTGTATAATCCGGGCAGTGCTCTGGGAAGAGGAGCCTTGCACACCGAGATTGGTAGCAAATCCAAAGCTTACTGTAGGATACAAACAAGAAAGCTAAACCACAGAATCAGAAGCTGTGGGCCAATTCTGCATAAATGAAGTTACATTTTGCCAGACTGCTCAAGGCAAAAATCCATTTAAGAAATAAGTCACTATCCCATCTATATTTACAGCAGCAATGAAAATGAAGTTGCTAATACAAAATAAACACAAATCCATCATTTTTCCTGAATTCTGCAGAAAGAATGTACACAGATAATGTGCAAATCTAGTCCTGGGGCTGCCACTGGATAAACATGTCCCTAACTAGAAGGATTAGAACTACCATGACATAAGAAATCCTAAGCTAATTTGGAAGTAGAACAGCTGAAGAAAGGCTGTTAACAGAAGCTGGAATTAGAATGCGAGGTTAAATTGCTTCAGATTATTTCTATCTGTGCTGATAGTGGTGCCAGATGTGAAAGTCTGGGTGAGATAACCATCTTTGAAACCACCAAATCTTTCCTAAGTCAGGAAGTTTAGGAGGCAAGATCAGAGATACTATACTTACGATTGTAATAAGAAAAAGTTCCTTTTAACCTTCTCATGTAAGATTATAGCAATAAAAAATGGAAAAGAGAATTATATGAAGGGTGGCTTATATTTTTGCTTTTTTTCTTTTTTAAATGAGAAGACTAAATATACTAAGGACAAGTAAAAAGTGTAAGTTATGGTAATTGTTTTAAAGTAACTAAAAGTTGCTTCACAGATTTTTAACAAAATATGTCTGAGGACTGAATACCTTGGCTAAGTAATTTCTCAAATGAAAAGCAGATATGTTGTGGTCTTAATCAGGTCCAAGCTGCAGTCTTGTTCTCTAATATCTGCATGTGTATTTTATAATGTTACAGGTTATTAAGAATGTTGATACATAAAAAGATGCAGAAATGTTGGCTGCTCCTGGATCATGCAGCATGAAGAGATACTAGCTACATAACAAATTAGTAACAGCTGGATGATTTGGAACCAGAAGGCCTAACATGCCAGTACAGGGAAAATTTCACTCAGTTTACGAAACAAGACTACTTTACCTAGGGCAATAAAACAATGCCTCTAGATTGGATTTTGCAGAACCCGGGGCTCCCTTGTGAAACTGCACGATAGCTTAGGCATGACAAAGATGTCACAGGATCAGGGAGCCCAGCAGAGAAATCCAGCTGCCTGGAAAGATTCTGACTTGAGAAATTCTGATTGCTTGAAGAGTTGAAACGAATAAAGGAATTAAGCTTGAGGTTACAAAATTAAAAGTGGAAGTCTGTGCTTTAGTGCTGTAGTGTGTCTTCATGAATATTTTGATTTCTTTAAGAAATAGAGCTGTATTTTGTCATCTTTTATCTTTAGAAAGATTTCATTGCATGAAATGTTTAAGATTTTCTGCTTTTAGATTTTCTTTTGCAGAGGGGTGGGTTTTTTTCAATGGAAAGACTTTTCAGCTTTAATGTCATATTTCAAAAGAGAAATTTTTGCTGTGTTTTGCTCTTTGCCTTTGACAGCCATCATTGCTGAGTAATGCCCAGGGTCATACTTTTGAAAAGCAAATTCCTGCTTTGCAGCATTGCTGCAGGACTTATGGCAGAGTGTATATCCAGAGAACTAGGTGCTTAGCCTTCCATAAGATATAGGTTGATGCCTGATATCTGCCTCGATATCTGGCAGATGAGTGTCAGATGCAGATCACTAAAGAAATACAAAAGGGAGTATCAGCAACTGTAGAAATGGCTTTGGGGATATATAGACATACATTCACATGTAGATACAATTTTGAAACATTAGCAAGAAATGCATTAAATGTAAGGTAATTTGTTCCACCAGAAAGCATACAGCAAGCTACTAGTCCAGGTCATTACTTGCTCGGATAAAACTCCAGACTGGTCCAAAATCTGAATACAGAGAGCTTCAACTGAAGTCAAGATAGTTGACCCAAAGTATGAAAGATAAAATTAGTCTGGATAAAAAGTCCTGAAATAATGCCTAGATAGCAGTTACTTTCCTAACAGAATTTATTACCAGAACTTGAGAAAAACCTCCAACCTTCTCACATCTGTTGGCAGAACATCAGTATATTCAGTAAAACACAATCATTTTCTAATGTAACAGATTTCCAGCCTTAATAAATCCTAGTACAAGAAGTCACTAGCATTCACCTCATACTTAGTGTCAAAACTGGACCAAAGTCTAACGGGATATTAAGCATTAATGTGGCATTGCAGAGGATTCAAGTCCTTCATTGCTAAATCCTGCTTCAGCAAAACAAAGAAATTCTATTCCTTGCAGAGAAAGCAGCAGTGGACCTTATATCACATGATAGTTCAAGGGACAACCCTTGCAGAAAAGTAGGGGTTTTGCCACTGAAGGTGGCCAATTAACAAATCCTGACTGTGATGGTTACTTCGAGAGTTATTAGATGGGGATGAGCTTTTTAGCAGGGCCTGTTGTGATAGGACAACAAGTAATGATTTTAAACTGAAGGAAAGTCAATTTAGATTACAAAGAAGAAAGAAATTTACTGCAGTGAGGGTGGTGAAACACTGGCACAGGTTGCCAAGTGAGGTGGTAGATGCTCCATCCCTGGGAACAGTCAAGGTCAGGCAGGATGGGGCTCTGAGCAACCTAGTCTGCAGTGAGGTTTGGACTAGATGACCTTTAAAAGGTCCCTTCCAACCCAAACTATTCTATGATTCTATTTTTACAGTCATATGGCAAATCTTTCCAAGGACCTTAAAGTTTTTCCCATTTATAATTTGATTTCCACTCCCCTGTTCCAGCATTTTTGTTCAACTGGTTTTATGGTTGTCCAAGATAAAATATGACTAGTTGGTGTATGACATGTTACCTCTGCAGTAGATGAACATATTTTGATTTCTACAGCACTGAGTCAGCATTCTGATGAGCTAGCATTTATATTCCCGACAGCTGTTTATTCCTCTCAATGTAATTTCAGAGATAAATGTCCAGAAGGGCTTTGCTGCCCCAGATCTATCAGAAAACATATTTAAGATATTCTGTGGTATTTAAATCATAAAAAAACCCTTATTCAGTAATACTAGGACAAAAAGTGTTTAATTTTTAACATTAAATATCTAATTTAAACCTTATTATATTATTTTGAAATATAATCTGGTGAAAAGTCAAAATATTTTTATTTTCTATGCAAAATCACATCATTGGTATCTAGGTACGTTATAAATGTAAGAAACATACAGAAACTTCCAATCAGTATTTTTACTTTACTTCTTTTATTTAGAGTTGAGAAAGTAGCCTTGAGAAGAAAAGAAGAGATAAGAACCAGTGCACATAAAGGACCAAATGGTTCCTGGAACGGCTGATTGGTTGTGTCTTACTAAAGCCATGGGAGTCGTTGGCACAGTGGAACATAAATCTTGATAGAAGGCAGAACCAGTGGACAAGGATTCACTGAATTCTGACATTCTTCGGGTGATGCTGCAGGGTTATTTTGGCAAATATGGTGTAGGCTATGGTCATTCTTTGCTGTCATTTTAATCTGCATTTTTGTTTTTAGTCTTCCTGTAAAGCAGTGCAGATGTGGCAGAGTAGCACAGGTTTTATTTTCCTGCATCAGCCCTATAGAAATTATGGGGTGTACTACTGTTTCAGTACAGCTGCCTTAGCTTTGGACTTCAGTAAGAGTAAACTCCTGCTAGAAGATGTTTCTTCTCAACACTCTTCTGATAGATGTGCATTTGCAGTGTGGTAGAGAAATGAAATTTACTGTTAGCAAGATTATAGAAGTGCCTGTTACTCATGCAAAAATAAAATCCCGTTCTGAATCCCACTAAATTAATGTTTTTGATCATACATGGTGGCAATTAATTCTACAGATTACTTATGATTTTGATAAGATAATAAATACTTAATTGCTCTGTTCTTTCAGACTTCATTTTGCCTTGTCACAGGACAAAAAGAAAAAAGATTTCTAATTATTTGGTTTGTATCCTCTATTACCTACCTTTTGTTTTATCCTAATCTCTATTTGAAGTCAAACAATCCCTTTTCAGACTCAGATAGAAAGATATCTTTGCTTATTAAACTAATAATATATTTTGCCTAATATTTTTAATGTTGTTCTTACTGATTTTTTTTCTTCTTTCCTGGGATAGAGAATAAAGAACAGTGAACAGTATTGGAGAGGAGTTTTCCAATAGATTCCCTGCATCGTAATACTTTGGCTGCTCTAGACCACCAACCACCAGTTCTTACTAAACTTTCTGTATTACTGGCAAGTACTTTTCTTTTTTTTCCTCCCCTGGTACCTATAAATTTAGAAATAAAGATAATAGGCCAAATTAACTTGCAGGCAATTCCATTCATCTCATTTATAAATGTGTCCATAGATGAACATGCAAACCAATGAATAAAACCATCGTAGTTACTACTCCAGTAAAGTAAGACTTTTAAAATACAAGCAGTACTTTTGATGCTAAACTCCTTAATAAAACCCCAAAATTTGAATGTTATTACCCTAGGATTTTTTCCCAAGTGCTTACTTATGTCAATAAATGAAGTTAAACAGAGGGTGAAAGTCTTCAATGTACACCACTGAAACTAAGCTATGATGCAAACTTTATTGTGGAAAGAAACCATCTTGAATCTAAGCATTCACGATCATTTATTTGGCTGTGACACATGCACTGTAAAAAACGGTGTAAGTAGAAGATAATAATCTTTTTGATCTATTAATGAGAATTTATTAGGGCCATTTCTGTACAAGCATTGCATTGCCAATACAGACTAATGTATAGCTGCCTCAAAAATCATTAAATGCATCTTGAAATTGAACACTGGTTACAAATTATTATTGTCCCTTCTAAAATCAATTCATAATTCTGTTTCTGGATTTATCAGTTTTCTTCTGGCATTATGAAACATCCTGAAGATTGCCGTGTCTGTGCTGCAGTTTTGTGGATGTTTGTTCAACATTCCACTTAGATTTAAAAACAGTGGGGAATGGCCATCAAGGTCAATATATTTGTATAAAAGTGTTCTCAGTTCAATGCTTTGCTTTATTCCCAGCTCAGTCTTAAAAGACATGGAAAAAGAAAAGTAATTTGATTAATTGAAATGCTGCCTTAAGTGATTGTGTATATAGCTCTCTGCCTCTTGAGAAATCATTAGCTTGCACAGCAAACAGCAACATATACTCTCACTGCAGGAACTCTAAAAACTTTGTGCTGACATTTGCAAGACTGCTCATGCTGTATACAACACAAATTTTCCCAAACACTGTACGAAGTACATATATGGTAAGTGATACCAAAAGCAACAATGATTTTTTTCCCCTCATAAACTGAGTATCTGTTTCTTGGTGTGGTTGTTACTTAGGACCTCAGTGCTTGGAGTTCCCAGGTGACACTGATAGAGATTTATTCTGGCCTAGAAGTGTTTACAATCTAAGTATGTCTTTATGGAAGTATTGCTGTCACAAAAAGGTCAAAATTATGTTATTACACATAGCTTAATGCATTTTTTCCTCAGTAGGCAAGCAGAGCATATGCCAACAGCACTCATAGAAGAAATATTTTTATGGCAATTTTATGATTCAGTGTTGTTGGGGCCGGGCAGTAGCAAAGAATATGTTATTAATATTACAGAGGTAATCTTTCTAAGTATAGCCAAGTCTTAAAACAGAAGACTTCTGTGAGAAGGCTTGACTAAGATGCAGTCATTGTGTTATGATCTCTTACTCAAAGACTTGTTTCGATGTACATTAAATTACAGCAAGGATATGTACATCCCCCAAGTGATGGATGGGCACAGTGACAGTGGGAATGCACACTGCCGGCTCATCCCTCACACACTCCTGCTCAAACCTGAGACTTACATTTCATTAACCTGTATCAAAACCCCTCACTCTTGTAAGGGAAACCATTAGAGCAGGGAGGAGTCATCTGAAGACAAGCCTGTTGGGTGCCCTGAAGGGCAGCTGTAGGACCCGACGCCCTGTCTGTGTCTGGTCTGCTATAGCAATGCCAACTGTACCTGAACAGCACAAGAAATGGAAAAAGGCTCCCCTGGATACTGAAGAGATGGCTTAAGATGCATATAGAAGGCCCATCACAGCTCCCAGAGATGTTTTCTGATGCAAAGAGCAATCTTTTGGACATTCCTTGCCAAGAATAGCCAAAAATAAGTTAGAGGCTGCAGTAATTAACTGTAAAAGCCAAAAATAAGGGAAATTCAAAGATCAGAAAAAAGTGTTTTGAAGGTCAAAGGCTTTCTATCAGGTTTTGTTGAAAGCAAAATTCAGGGAGAATAGATAAGTGGAGTCTGAATATTTTGAGACATGGGATATTGTTTGGGGAAGCATACATAATGCATTGCTATGGTAATGGTTGCCACAGTTGGTATCTTCTGTGGAAAAAAAAAATTCTGTAAAAGTGTAGTTACATAAGCAACTGCTACTTCAGTCATAAGAGCTGTTTAGTTATCTATAATATCATGGAATTTTTCATATTTTGCATTTTGTGTAAGGGGAGCTGTTTACTGAAGTGACAATTTATAGAGAGGAAATGTAGATTACCCTGAGCTGAGCAGGCTACTAAAGAAGGAGTCTGGTCTTCATTATGAGGTACTGTACTTACAGTACAATAACTACAAGGTCTGATAACGGCTAATGTGCCAGCAGTTGCAAGAAATTACAGTAAGAGATTGGAAAGTATTTTTAATGGTATTTCTAAAGTGGAAATACCAAAAATACTTGGGGCAGACACTTGTTCTGAGCTCTGTACTTCCTTTTCTCTTCTCATCCTTCGCTTCTCTTTTACAGTTCTTTCTACTGCTGTCTATAGCCATGGCTTATCTGTTCCAGGTTCCAAACTGAGCTAAGCAGCTTCCTGTCAAATAAGCCAATGCTGCTGGATGAATTGACCTTGACATGACTGCTGTGATGCCAAAAGCCACAAGCCAATGGTGACAATTGTTACGTATGGCACAGCTAATTTGTATTGTTGATGCATGTCATAAAAATACCAGGTGGTAAAGATGCAAAAGAGTGCAGTCCCTTGGTTCATCAAAATCTCATCCCTTGAACCTCAATAAACACTTGTGATCAGGCATAATCTGAATGAAACCTTTCCATATGTGTTACCTGTAGTATGAGCTCCCAGTTTGCAAAACACACTTGCCCTGAAAATACAAGCAAAATTAGGGATGGCACCCTCCAAGCTGCAATACTGGCAGTGACTTGGGCATGCCAAGTAGCAGGTGTTTGGAGGAGGCCAGTCAAGGTTTTGTCTCAGTGTTTACTGGCAAGAAATGGCTGGTTTTCTTGATCCTTGATTGCATTGGCTCAATGCATCCTCTCTTGCAGAATACCATCCACGAGGAGGTGCATAATCCATGAGAATTTTCCCTGATAGATTCTTTCCTCATAAATTTCATCAGGAGAGCAGGATTTTTTTCTATTGCCAATGCCTCTCCAAATCATTCAGGTGTGGAGAAAAATGTGACCATTCATTAAGGAGCTCTCTACTCTAAGCACATCCTAAAATCTCTTTTCAGGACTAACTACTTCTCTAAGTAATCACTGGCAGTAGGAAAATATGAGGTAGATGCAAGCACCAGAACAGCACACAATATTCCAGGTGTGAGCAAATTGTGGCATTTATAGACTGGCATAATTCTATTTCCTGGGGTTTTTTTTCTTTTTTCCTTTCCTAACAAATATTTGTATTTTTGGATTGCTGCCATGCTCTGAGTTGATGTTTTCTGTGAAAATGTCTATCTGTCACAATCCAAAGCTTTCACTTTTGAGTGGTAACAGGTAACTCAGAGTTCATCACTTTATTCATAAAGCCAAGAACACTTTAGCCCACGTACATCATTTCACGTTTATCTACACTGAATTTCCTCTGCCATTTTATTAACCAGTTACTTAATCTTAAGGCCCATTTACAGCTCTGTGCACAGCTCTCACACATCCTACCTTGAGTAAATGTGTATCCTCAGCAAATTTTTCCACTTCACTACTAAGATCTTCTTCCAATCAATTTTGGGTTTGTTAGGAAAAATCAATCCCCTGCAGGATTCTGCTGGTGATTTGTCTGTGTTGACCCTGTGCTCACATGGTTGAAGGCTTGGTGCTGGGGAATGTGGCATCCAGCAGGGCTCTGTAAGGGCGCTGGGGAGCTGCCTGGGCCCTTGTCTCGGATTTGCTGCATAAGAATCACCTGCAGTCCTGTGCTGTGCTCTGGCCCTTGCACTGGGATCTGCACACCAGCAACTGCTGATCAACCTGATCTGTGCCTTCCTTTGGGCCTGACATGCTGGTCAGGAAGTGAGGGGATTATTTGGCATTTCCCAGCAGTGCAGGACTGTGAGATTTCTGCCAAGATTCTCATTAACTGAGGTCTTCTCCAAAGGGATCTTTTCTATATGCAGTCCAGACCCACGGTCTTTGTCCTGTGATTTGACCCCCATGTTACATTTCCCCCTTCATGTGGTCAGACACATGGAAGAAAGAATAAACTTCAGAAATCTAACTTCACATAGAAGGTGGGACACTAATAGCCTTTGCTAAAGAAATGCATTGGGGCATAGAAAACATGTTTTAGAGGAAAGGAAGTTTACCAGTACACAGCCTTGTGACCCAGTACCCAGTACAGAAGTTCAGTAGGGAAACTGTAGAAGATGAGTAGAAAGTCCATGGAAATGTAGTTTGTTTTCATAAACATATGCAAAAAAAGGAATTATATATTAATGTGTTGGAAGTGAGTGAGTACAGCCAAAGAAAACCTAAACATTTGAATAGCTATGGCGTTTTTTATTTGGTTTGGACTTCATGGGCTTGATTTACCACTACAGTGCACTTAATTTTGCTGTTTGTGTATGGAACATGGGTATGAAGGTTTCCAAATCAGCAAGGAATTCCAAAGTCCTGAAGTGTGAAAATTATCACATCTCTGATTTTGGGCTCGTACTCTTCATTGGTTTGTGTTTGGGTGCCATTTGTTCCTCTCTGGGAAACCCAGACTCTGAATTTTGTTTGCCACATTCAATGAAAGAAAAGAAGTATTTGCCACTATGCCTTTGAAACATTGATGTTACATTTGAATGGGTTGGTAAGGAACACAGGATCAACGGTGACATTAGCAAATCAAACCAAGAAATGCTTCTAAATATCCTATGTGTATCCTCTCTACCTGTGTGTGTGTGTGTGTGTGCATTGTGGCTAGGAAAACTGGGCAAACAAGTCATTAGGCTATTGTTGCAATTCTAAATAATCATTCACAGTTATCATTCCAAACAGGCAGCCAAGGGTTTGTACTGTGGTGCAGTACCATCTAGTGGCCCCACTGAACAGGGCTTGATTGGAGACCAGTACTGGTGCTCAGTATTAACTGCCAATGCTGCACTTGTTGATGTTTATTATTATTATTATTGTTATTATTAAGTTTCTGAAGGAACACAAAACACATGCAAAAAATGACATAAACACTCTCCTATGTAAATCAGTAATGATGCTTAGAGGTGTCAGATGCCAATATATGATTGTCCAAGTAAATCATAAAAATCTGGTGCTGTGGCTTAACTCTACACTTCTTTCTGAATAATTGCTGTTTACATGATTTGTACACATTATTTTATGTTATTTAAAGCAAAGCAGATACTGTCACCTTTACAATAGAACTTACAATTAGCAGTGAAGTTTTGCCACACATAAGCTTTCCTTCCCTGTGCAAAATGTTAATTTTCAAATCACAGATCATAGAATATCCTGAGTTGAAAGTGACCCACAAGGATCATCAAGTCCAACTCTTAAGTGATTTAAGGCACCCATGTCCAGGGACTGAACCCACAACCTTGGCTGGGTTATCAGCACCATGTTCTAACCAACTGAGCTAATGTTGAAAATCAACTTGTGTAAGAGCTGTAAAACACAATTCCAGTGGATTCAGAAAGGTATATTCTACAATGGAACTGAGCCATTCTAAAATTATAACAAAAGTGGTAAATCCATAAATCAGACTTCAAACATGAATTAATTACATGCACTATAAAGCATGTATCACACAATCACAACCCATTTATATGAAAATGGAAAAGCTGCCTGCGAAAATCTCTCAGTGCTCACAGTGTGAAAATAGATGGCTTGTTTTATAACAACTACAAAAATAGTATGTGATTTTCACAGCTTGGATATTACTTATTCTGATAATTTATTTGACAGCTTCTGTAGCACAATCTTTTCTTAATAGGTGGGAAAATAACATCTATATGTACTACTAATGCCACTGAGAGTTGCCTGCTTCAGCATTTTAGTTCTCAATCAATAGGAGGATAAAAACTGTTGTTGGAGGAGAAAACAGAAAGTCCAAGGAAAACAATTAACTATATTCTTTATGTTATCTGAATGATTGTCATAGGACCAGCACCAAATGTCCAGTGATGACTGAGAGATAAAACAGAAGCTAAAAAACCAAAACCTTCTTGCTGTGTGGTTTCTGGGGCTACATCAACTTCCATGCCTAACACTGATACACCACAGAGGCAGTATGGCCCCAGCATTGGTTATTTATTCTTCCAGGGTGTATGCAGAACCGATGTGCCATAGACTTCTTATAAGGTAATAATCTTACAGTGACACTGCCTGGCTCTGCAAATACTAACACTGACATCTTTTATATCTGGTTGGGGTTTTTTGAGTTATCAGGTATTTCCAGCATAGGCTGGCTTCAGGAAAGCTTTCCTATTTGTCTATTACTTCCCTGATGTGGTTCTTCAGCTGCAGGCACTTTTTAATTGGTTTGGTTTTGTAAGTGAATTGCTTTGCGTAGTTAGAGGGCCAGTGCTACAAAATGAAACTCTTAAAATCCAAATGCACTTATTCAGACAGTGGATGAGTATGAGTCTCCTAGAACTCCTGCGAATGTCTACGGAGGAATGAGTTCTGACTGGGATTTCCTTAGTTGTGGGTATAGATCAGCCCGTACCGTACAATTTGGGCCCATGCTGTATTGTATCAAGTGTCTTCATACTCTATTGCCATTTCATGTTTAACTGCTACTCAGATGAACTTAACCTCATATAACCACAATTTTTTCACAATCATTTCACAGTCATTAATTTTTACTACAGTTCTGAAAACGAGCATAATCCAGTCACCAGCTGAACCTTAACAAAACCAACCTAAGCATGCAAAGGTAATAAAGCCTTCGTGATTTACTCTTTCTATGCTGCTGATGCACCAAACAGGACAGCTTTTAACTACTTTTCAAGACTTTTCTCAGAATGTTTCTGTCTTAGTTAGACATGTGTAAATTACCTACAGTACTTCTTAACCGCTAAGGAGCTGTTGTGAGCTGTAGTCCATTCTCAGCTAGATTCTATTGAATTAGGCTCCAAACACACAACTGCAAATGCTGGAACTGAACACTAACTACATAAAATGAAGCATTTTAGGATTTGCCAAGTTTTTATTTCTCCTCTTTTTATGTTCAAATCTCTGAAGCAGGGACTTAAATCCCCGTATCCCAGCATGTATCAGGTTACATGCTGTTCTCACATAGGTCTTCCTCAGTTTTTAATCCTTTGAAAGTAAATAAAAATAACAGAAACTGTGGTATTAACTTAGGCTGTCTGTCACACTCCAAGGAAATGTATGAGTAAAATGTACTTCTGCATATGTACTTAGTCTTTGAACACTGAAATCTATCCATGTCATCAATGCATTACATCACTACCGAATACCTGTAGCAAAGACAAGAGCTGATCCCCAGCATTCATCAGCATCAAAAAATCCAAAACGTCCAAAGATGTTCATGATACAAAGTAGGATTGTGCTTTACAAATGCCAGGTAAAATCAAATGCAATTAAAGCCTTGAAAGCTTCAGTGGTACTTCATTTATATAGAAACTAAGTAATGGGAAATGTGATTATTAAAGACATCATGAGAGTGATAATTTTAACCTGTATTTGTTGAATGATTGGTTCAGTTGCTCCTCAGCAGAAAGGCTTCCTTCTTGGTCACTCAGCTGGCAGGTTTCATGAAGCTCCATCTCTGCTACAGCTCTCAGTTTTGTTTGCTCTGATAGCGCTGGGAAATGCATACGGTCTGGATAACAACAAAGAAATTTCTCTAACATCTGGTGCATAATTCAAAATAACACCTACAGTTTGATGGAATTCTGTCAGTGATTTTACATTTGGATAAGTGGCTGCTTTAGTTAAACACAGTCTCGTTTGACCTTTTATACATAAAGTTGTTTCCCTATTTGTATTTCCAATAGACCTGAGATATACAGGTCAGAAAATTTATAGAAGTTTGGAAATAATCTAAAATTCTTTCTCCATATAAGATTCTGCTGGCCAATGAAGAACTGACTTTTTATTGTATCATATAGGCAAGTAGTAATCAACTGTTTCTCCCCAGGAAGTCACTAGGGGCTTTGTGCTATACCATAATGAGAATTGTAAGTAGAGGAATGAAGTCACTAGTCTTGAGCCATCGGTGGTGCTGTAACACCCCTTAAGCTACAGTGAGTGTAATTCTTTGAAATAATGAGATGAAAGCGTTCCAAGCGGTGTTAAAACAATCATGTGCTAGCACCAGTACATCCTTCAGTGGCCACATTTCACTACCCAGTTCACAGTTTTCCCAGTGAGCTACATTAGTCCGGAGCCTGAGTGACCTCTTGGAATCGTGCCACATTTCCAGCACCTGTCAAATGGTTCTTTCTGTAGGGCATGCAGACAATGGAAGCACATTAAAATAACCCTATCTGCCAACAGGCTGGTCCAGAGAACAGAAATTGGCCCCCACTGTACATGCAGCTGATCAATACCAGGGATTGATTCTATTCTGTGTGCTCAGTCAGCCTGCCATAAAGAGTGTCTTTAACAAGTGCAGCGGGCAGGATGGCACACAACTGCTCTGGTAGCCGGGGTGTTGGTGCCACACAGCACAGGCATAGCAGCTTCTCATCATGCATCCAGACTGCACTCCTTCCATTTGGTCCCTTTGCCCTATCAGTCAGCTTTTAGAGGGTGGAGAAGAAAATTATCTTAATGGCAATAATGAACAATGTTCTTTTTCATCATATCTTTCTGTGCACCTTGTAACATGGTTTATCAAAATCAGTCTATAAAAATCCACAATGCCATAACACATAATGTATTTTAATTGAATCTGCAACATATGCATGCATGAATTTAAACAGATTATTTGCATGAATTAATGTGAATATATAGCATGTGTTTTTCTTTGCCTGTTATGCAGTCAATTATTACTAGCAAAAACAGATTCTAAAACTAGCTTTGCACATTTGATAAGCGCTACTGGGGGAGGGGAAGGAGGAAAGAGGGTGATAGTGGCTGAGCTAAGGGAGCCTGAGGCATTTTTCTGCCTACACAAGGCACAGACAGAGAGAATGGATTGGGGACACTGTTCCAACAGGATCCTTTACTCTTTTGGAAATGTGTGGCATTGGCTTTCTCCTCTCTCTCTGTATCTCCTGTGAGGTTGTCAGGGAGACAGAGTCCTTGACTTGCACCCAGGTGCTGAGGCCATCCCCCTTTAGAACAGTACTGCCCCTCGAACCTTGTCCCCACGGGAAGATTGAAAGCTGCTCTGTGACAGGCCCCTGCACGGTCTGTTTAGGGGGCATGGAATAAAATTCTCTCTGCGCTGTCTCTTCAGTTAATTCAGAGCAAGCCCAAACTTCATTGCAAACATCGTATTCCAAAAGACCTGGATTTATAATGTGTTTATAATCCTTTGTATTTACACTTATATGCCTTTTTAAAAAAGGTGATAGCAGAAAGAGGCCCTAAGTAGCCTTTTTATTACATGGTTGTCTGTGAAGTACATTGTATATGTATTAAAATCCCCAACAACATTCGTGAACCTCCTTTGATTTTCTTGTTACTACCATAAAACCTTACTGTAAATTGATCTTGAAACATTACATTAAATGGGCATCTTTTCATAATTAAATTAGGGTAAAATGTCTGTTGCCTTCTCATGTAATTAGAACTCCAACTGTCAATTTTAAAAGTAATCAGGTTGTCAAGAAAGGACACAATCTACAGCTATTTTAAAGGTCAAAATGTTTTTATATTTCAATTTTTCATATTTAGTTTATTAATATTTTTAAAAGACTCAGACTTACTTTTTTATTTATAAATAGTTGTAATATTAAGGTGTTTAAACCTAGTACAGAATGGATCAGTGAAAGATGTGACTATTTTAATTAAATTCTAAAAGGACATTCTGCATATAACCTTTGAGCACAACCCTGCAGTCATTGCTGAGAAAAACTCTAGCTGACTTGATAGACTGAAATTTAGAATATAACAGACACAAAAATAAAAATAGGTCAGTAAGATATAATTGTAAACACTCTCCATGTTTTTCGCATTATCTTTGCTAATATCTGGCAAAACTGTTCCGCAAATAAGCACAGATAGTGCCTGATGTCAAATAACATTTTGATTAACTTCAGTTGTATTGCTGATATTTCGTAATATAATCCTTTTTCACACAGTTGGTTACATATAGATACAATAAATAATGTGACTTACAAGAAAAATGGGAAAGGGATCACTTACTTAGGCATTGTGCCTACAAAACTTCTCAATCTATTTTTAAATATTTCAGAAAGGGGAAGGAACGTAAATGATCAGTGTTACATTTCTTATCTAAGCGTTATCAGTAATACTTAGAAATCCTTTCCCTATCCTGACTTTTACTTATTAGTAGCAGCAATTTGAATATTCAGCATTCTATCAGTTTGAATATTCTAAGTATAACAATAAAATACATTTAATAATTTTTTCTTCTGATTATTTTCTCTTTTCTAACAAAGAATCGTAAAGGCAGCAAATACTATCTGTGCTTTAGTGCAAGAGAGAAAGTAAACACTAATTATAGCAAATAACTATTAGTGTCAAAGGATTCCAAGACATTACCAATATACACTTAAGCATTTCAGAGCAGACAGTGACCTTACCTTCATAGCCAAGGAGAAAGCATGTCAGCAAGTTAGGAGAGACCTCCTCCAAAATGGAACAAAAGGCAGAGAAAGCACCTGGGCCTTTTAAAGAGAGTTTATCTAGAAAATATTCAGTTCTCTTCTTGTAGCTCTCCTGGGACCAAATGTCTTTGTATTCCTCCAAGGAAAAGACTCTCTTGTAAACCAAATATGACAGCACTTTGTTCACATCCAGCTCTTCCAGTATTTTCTCTCTCTGATTGCTTGGGATTTCAGAAAGCCACTTATTCCTGTTTTCATTTTCTCTTTTGGTAGATTTTGCACAGTTATAAAACCAAGATTTGGCTGTTCTTCCAAACATTTTGATATTTAAATAGAAAATAGAAAATTCTACTTCTGCATTTATTGTGCAGTATTCAGCATGCAAAATAAACATAATGTGAATGGCTATAATGCAAATACATACTGCTGTCTGTAATTATCGTAATTCCAATGGAATAAAGAAGGCCTACATACAAATTATAAAGAAATCTAGCTCAATGCCTGCAGCCTCCTAAGAGGATTACATTACACTAATTAGCCCTTTACAACTGTTAACAGCTTCTGAACCGTAATGATGAGACTGAGAATTGCTTAGTTACTGTTACTTTTTAATTCTGTAACTGATCTTCAAAGATATCCCTTTGCAAAAAATAATTCATTCTAGAAGACAGCTGATCAAACTGAAATAATCTGTACAAGCTGGTACAGGACATAAAATAAAGCATCCTTTGTACACTTTAATTTTCTATTCCTCAGAGGCTATCCCAAACCACAGTACAAATGCCCTCCACTTCTTGCTCTTCCATAAAATATTAGCTTTAATATGCAATGGAATTATACATTTAGAAAGCATGTTTCTATAAATATTTTGTAAATCTATATGCAAAAGTTAAAAAAAAAAAAGGTTACAGAATAAGATCTTTTTCTGTGAAGGTAAATATATAACTACTAAGAATAACAACATTTCTGCATGTTTAGATTTTTATGCCATTTCCAAGCAAAAGAAGCCATGTAGCGTCCATTTCCTGAGCCAGGTTTGCCAGTGGAGATTACTGCAATCCCAGTGGAGGTGTTCTGCCACTGATAATCATTCATTGAGGATCACACGTTACATAACCTCCCTTATGCAAATGCTCCTTAGGACGTGGACTTCTCGGTCTTGTTTTCATACTTTCTGTCAACATAAATTCCCTGTATAGAAAAGCTATGAATACTTCCTGCCTCCTCCTCCTGTTTCTTAGTCTGTTTTTTTTAGTTCCATTACTTCCAACTGATAATGTATCCATGGCTTTGCTTGTGTGGCCTTACCTGCACTTTTCTAAGGGTTTTTTATCTGTTGTGGAGCAAACAAAAATATTTTGCCAAGCTTTTTAGTCAAACAAGTTTTAGAATATCTTCTGTTCTTGTGATCTTAAGATGCAACCACTATATCCTCCTGTCAGGCTTCTTCTGTTTCCAAAATATCAGGTATTCATCAGTTAACATTAAAGCTGACCACTGACTATATCATAATTCAGGAATTTTGTTGTGTACGTGAGCAGCCAGTTAGCCATTGAGAATTGTTTGGCAGCACTGCCTGTCACCTTGTGGTTGTTTGCAGATACAACAAGCCTCTATGTGACACAGCATCTGGAGCGAGGACCAGCGGCATTATGGGTCATTTGGAGCAATATTAATGGTCCCGGATTACAATGTTATGGCTTATTGGCCATAGCAGTGAGACTCACGCTGCTGTGATCATCTCAGGTAGAGCTCCCTGTGCTCTGCACGACACCACACCCCAGAGAGGACCCTCTGCGGGGAGAGAGATGGTACGAGGCCACTGCTGTCCTAACCAGGAGCCGGGGAGCACAGCTAAGCCACGGTCATCTGCAGAGGGCAGAGAAAGTAGCCAACCTATCTGGCACATCTTCTAGGTAGCCCTTGAAAGTGAGGGCTCTTTAACTCTTAATACTCCCGCTAGTTTTTGAACATCTGCTGAGGTAGTACAATATTTTCTCTCTCCAAATTGTTTCTGTCTAGAAATTCTACTAATATTAATGCCACATTATCTCAGCAGGTAAAAGATCCTGATAAAGCCTGGTACTCCACCTATGTTAGACAGCATCCTCTGAATCAGCCTTCTCAGCCTCTACAGCTTCGGAGGGGAAGTTTTGCCATTACTTCACTAAATGCTAGAACAAGCCCAAAGTTACATGTTTTGGGTTTATAAGGCAGTACCCAAAGGTGAGATAGAGAGAATGTAACCTGAATACATTTCTCAGAGTTTCATATAAAAAACACATCTGTGTTTATTTTATTGTGCTGATAACACTGCTTGTCATCAGTATCCCAAGCAGAGTAGTTAATTCTGCACAGTACCGAATTTAGCAATTAAAAGAACAGGTAACCTATCAAATTAATAATGAAATGATTTCTAAAGGAAGCTGTGGATTATATCCTAATTTTACACATGCCACTCCAACCTCAAAGATACATGATCTTGCTATAGTGAGGGATAGACGTAGGGGTTATCAAGTGCATCTCTTCAGAAAAGAAAGGAAGAATTGATGCAAATGAAAAAAGTGCATAGGTATCAGTTTGCTGAGGTACATTAACTTAAAATTTGTGAGTATACACTATGGGAGTGTATTTGGACTTCAGGCACGGAATAATTTACTTTTTTCTTCTAAAGTAGTACAATGTTTTGAGACAGAAATGTCCCCATTATTTGTGTTGGTAAAAGAATATATCCTCATAATCTCAAATGTGTTCTTATAAAATCTTAGTATCACAAAGAAGGGGCGATATAATAGGAAATGTATCAAATTGTGAACAATTACAAAATATGTCTCTCTGCCTTCTCATATACCATATGGTTATTTCCTGTTGTGTAAATAGAAGAATAAAATGCTAAAATTCTGATTCGGTATTTGCCAGAATTCTAATAAAAATCCACACCTTTTAAAGTCTGAGTATAGGTTAAAGGCAAAAATTTGAAACTGTGTGTTGAGAAACTGAACACAGAGAAGTGTGTGTGAAGTACAATCAAGGGAGGAAACTAGATAAACTGAAGATGCCAAAGAAGTACTTGGGACTAAAGGATACATGGAAATACATGGTGGGTATAAAAGGTTTGTGATGGAGAACTATTCTTTTCCCGGGGTCGAGGAACTGAGGTATTTAACTGCAAGGACCTGTAAATGATACAGTGCAGACTCTTGGGCTGTGCAATTGGAGTTGTACAATCCTCCCAAGCTCTGAGTCCTAACACCTGGCAACTCAAACCACTTCAAATTATTTACCTTCGTGCTAAGTTCTGCGATTTGTGCTAAGATACTGAATCATTTCAGTCAGCCTAATTTCATAAGAAACAGTGTCAGCCAGGAAGCATCCACTACAAATAAGCTCTGGCAATGTTTATTTGACATTGCAGTCAAAAAAAGGATGCAATCGGACCCACACGTTTCGACGCTGATATTGTTTCATAATGCCTTGAAGGAAAGACTGGGTGTGGCCCATGGTGCCATGGTCTGTTTGACACGGCGGTCCTCGGTCATAGGCTGGACTCGATGATCTCAGAGGTCTTTTCCAGCTTAATTGATTCCGTGGATATCGACAGTTCCCAATTGCTCAGCGGCCTCGAAGCCAGGCGGGCGGCCACGTTGATTAATCACCACCCCAGGAGAGAGGGCTCCAAAGAGCCTTTTGCTCCCCTAGAGAAGGAGCGATGGGAACGGCCCCGAACCGCGCCCGGCGGCAGCGGGCGGTGCGGCAGCGGGCGGGGCGCGGCAGCAGAGGGCGGGACCAGGCGGCAGAAGGCGGGGCCGGGCAGCAGAGGGCGGGGCCGGG
>VYZT01031171.1:425192-445577 GCA_013400735.1 Pomatostomus ruficeps
CCGGGGCCGCTCGCGGCGGGGACGGGGCGGTGACCCCGGGCGGGCCGGGCCTCCGCGGGCGGGAAGGGACAGGACAGGGGCACCCACGGGGTCGAGGCGCCTGTGCCCAGCCCCGGCGAGCTGAAACCTGTCGCGGTGTCTGCCCGCAGCACTGAACAGCGGTGTCTGCCTTTGGGCCAGGGCGGCGGTTTGGGTTCGCAAGGACCCGAAAGATCATTTGGTTGCAACCCGCTTGCCATGGGCAGGGACACTAGACCAGACTGATCAGAGTCCCATCCAGCCTGGCCTTGGACACTGCCGGGGATGGGGCATCCACAGCATCTCTGGGCAACCTGTTCGAGGTATCATGCGACTGCAAGTTGCTGTGACTGCTCACTGCTCCGGTTTGATCTCCTACGGCCTCCTTGGGGCGATTTTGTAGATGATAGTTGTAGTAGCAAAATGTGGGAAATTGTACTGAGAGGACTTTGCTTGGTGAGCAGCATTGCTGTGTGTGCAGAACATCAAAAGAATGCAGTTTAGATGTGCCATGAGAAGTCCTTGTACTAAGGATATACCCGATTCCCTGTAATTGCCTTTTTAGCCCCATATTATGATGGTTTGGTTTGTTTTAAAGATTGCTGGAAAAAATCTAAAAGGTATAGTAGGGGTATACTTTGTATTATCACTGTTTTCAGGAAGTGTCCAGTGCAAGTCCAACTGATGCAGTGAATCAAATTAAAAAAGAAAAGAAGAAAGAAAATGAAGCTGTGAACCAACACCAGAATGATGTGAGTGGTTCTTTAATACCACATAATAATAGGAGTGGGTTTTGGTCCAGTTCAGAAAAGGTACTGCTCAAATCTGAAATACTTGGTTGTATTTTGAAATCCCAGCTTTTGGAAAGAAGGCTTACTATAGCACAGTGAAAAAAAATCCACATTATTTAAGAGCTTCATCTTGCATTAGTATGGTTACTGATACATTCTTAGATCTCTACTTTTTATGTAACAAAAGAATGTGGGTTATTGGAAAATAAAGGTCCTGATTCTGTGGTGCTTAAGGAGAGTGATGGCGCCTGAGCAGTTAAACAGCATTCATGATAGCTGAAAGGATATTGGCAGCATTGCTGTGGGACAGTAGAGCTTGATAACTCACCTTAAGCCAAAATGCAGGAACCTTCATGTGAACTGTCTGGTTTGAATCTGATGCTTTGAATGTAGTGGCAGAAGGGAGGGCTTGTTGGAGTGATCCAGATTTCTCCAGGACACCTGCCAAATGCAGATTTTGGGGCAGGAATAGAGGTCCAGCTTACAAACCCATTTAGGCCCAGAGTGATGAAAGTACATGGAAAATTAGAAAACCACAATAGACTAGTCAGCAAGTTGGATGGGACTATCCTGTATATAATTATTTATAAATGCCATACTGAATTTTAGTAAATTCTAGTACAGTGAAGTCTAGTCCAAGTTGGAACCTCTGGAGATACACCAACACTGTGAATCCTTTTATTCTCTTTGTCTCACAAATGTGTATGTGTATGATCTAATTTATTTGTTACAGCTCCAGTGTGTGCCAAGCTTCATAGAAGACAGACTGAAGCTTTATGAAGCACTGAAAAAAGAACATGATTCTTTGCTAGCTTACAGAGCAGCCAACCAGAGCAAAGCTATCAAGATTACTCTGACAGATGGAGAGACAGTTGAAGGGGAATCTTGGAAAACCACTCCGTATCAATTAGCTGTAGGAATTAGGTAACCTACACATTCAAGGAGTTGTACTTTTGTAGTGATGAAACTGTTACTGTCGTTTGTCTCTTACCTTGTTGCATAAAATAGATGTCACGGTCAGTGGGTGGTGGCTCCCTTAAATTGGTTTGCTTGGAAAGTGTTGGAACTTCAGCTTCGTGTAGGAGGAACAGCTGGTTACTGTTCTGAGTGATGCTTGAGGTTCTGTGCTGGGACTGTGATGCTTGCTTCCAGGTAAATCTGTGAGACTGCTGGGAATCAAGAGACATTTGAAGTTTTGTGAGTTAGCAGATACTGCAGAACCTGTTGTAAGGAGCAGTCTTTCCTCCAAATCCCCAGCACTGAAAACTATTGAATGAAACTTCCCAAGACCTTAAGGTTCTATACGTTAAAAGTAGGCAAGTGTTTAAGAAGACCACAGAAACAAAAATGTAAGGTCTTCAGGAGCTGTAAGACGTGAGTGAGTGTGGGTGGGTGTGGTCTCATGGGGTTTAGAAATCCAAAGTCTCTTACAAATCTCCACCTAAATATTCTTGTCTCTTGTCATCTTTTCTATTTCTTTAGTCAAGTGTTGGCTTCGAATGCAGTCGTAGCCAAAGTGAACGGTGAACTCTGGGACCTGGATCGTCCACTGGAGGGAGATTGTACTCTAGAGCTGCTCACCTTTGATAATGAAGAAGCCAAAGCTGTGAGTAAACACTCTCTGGTTTCTGCTTGATTAGAGAAACTAATGACATAAAATTGATTGCAGCATTAAGCTTTTAAAATCTGGAATTAAAAAACCCCACAAAACTATTCAAGTAATGTATTTCCTATGATATAACAAAGAAGATTAGATACTAAGTGCCTGTAGTCTGAGAGGGAATAAAATTGTCGTGTTCTTTTCATCCTTCTCTTTTACATAAACAAGTTATTTCTCAAATTACTTCATACAGAAGGTCTTGGTTTGTATTCTAACTTGAAACAGTCTGTGGTTTGGCTCAGTGCATTTGAAGATCAGACAGTGAAAGCAAAGTGAGGCAGTCTTACCATTTTCTAAAAACTGTCCAATATTAGACTTGGGTCACAAATAAAATATATACCTCTTTGTACTGGCACTGTTTATTAGATCCTTAAGTAGGCATATCTTAGTCAATTAAGCTATATAGATACTTAGCATGTCCATGATTTTTCTTTAATGGTATTAGTCTGAAGCTTATGTTATCTTTATGTGCTAGAATTGGGCTTCAGTTCTGTCAGAGAATTATTCATGTGCTTTAGCTTGTTGGAGGCATTTCAGGAGCCTATAAAGGCTTTATCTTGCACAAGTAGCTCTGAAATCGTGTGAATTAATAAGAACTTAGAACATAAGACTGGTATTGATCTATTGTGTTGTTGCCTTCCCTCTTCTGACATTGCAGCTAATGTAGTTTACAGACCCATTAATAAATGTATTGAATATGAACAATGGCAACTTAATTTGCTACATTGCTTTAGATGTGATTAGTGGTGCCTAGACTTTGAAATTAACTTAAAAATGAACAAGGTACATTAAGTACTAAGCTGAAGGAATTGTGTAGATGTATAGTCATCCTCTTCCAGACTGAAGTATGGTGGGCCTTTAGTGCTACATCTGCCATTATATTAATCATTTAGAGTACTTCAAAATGAAAAGATAAAATTATTTTACTTCTCTCAAAATTTGAACAACATTGGGTCCAGTCTATTTCCCATCTGCAGATATATCTCTAGTTTGTTTTTTCTTCTTTTTAGTTACGCAATGCCATTGACCTCATGGTTTGCTCACCTGACTTCATTTACAGGTTTATTGGCATTCAAGTGCTCACATTCTTGGAGAGGCCATGGAGGGATATTTTGGGGGCTGCTTATGCTATGGACCACCAATTGAGAATGGATTTCATTATGACATGTATATTGAAGATAGGTAAAATTACAGTATCTTTGAACTTTAATACTCCATATTAAAGCTCAGTACTAGAACTATTTTGTTTGTTTCTGCATGTTAAAAGTAAAATTGTGTCTCTAATCTGATTTCAAACACAGCGTTCTACGTATACGGTTCAGTTGAGTGTGTATATATATTTAAATTCAGAAGCAGTGTTGAGACAGCTGCTCTGTAAGAGTTGAAGCTGTTCAGTGTTCTGTGGAGAAAATGCAAAGTGTTTGGGTTGAACTTCCTGAAGTTCCTGCGGCAAGGGGGATGGTTTCCTTGAAGAGCCATGCAAGTTTGGTTTCCAGGGGCCACAGTCACTTGTAGAAAGGCGTTTACTTGTATATGTAACTTGTATAGGCGTTTACTGCTCTTCTAATCCTTGTGCACAGCTTTACAATTCTGTTTTTCCTTGTTTATCTTTCTGTAGGCAGGGAGAATACTGAATCTGCATCAGCTGATAAACTGGCTCTTGTGGCTGGGTTGAGCCTTTTTCCCCCCTTGTTTTGTTTTTTTTCCTTAAATCATATGTATATTTTGACCTATAAGTCTTCCAGACATTTAATCATGGCAAAGACTATTCTGAGAGTGATTGCAGTGGGTTTGTTCAGGGTGGTACTACCTGTGTTTCTGAGTTTAGTGTCTGAAAATACAGATTGCTCTAAGTCACTAAGAAAATACTGTGACAAATCTCAACAACATATTCCATGTTTTTCAAATTAGACCATTAGAAAGTGGTCACTTGAAAAAATGGGAGTATCAAAATAATTAATTTATTTTTCTCTTGTCTGTGTCTTTTTATTTAGAAGTGTATCTAGTACTGAATTCCCACTACTAGAGAACCGTTGTAAAAATATCATAAAAGAGAAACAGGCTTTTGAAAGGCTGGAAGTCAAAAAGGAGATCCTGTTAGACATGTTTAAGGTAAATCTTTAGAGTAGTTATGGATCTGGTACAATGATCTTTTAAAATGTAACTTTTATGAAATATTGCATGTGACTGACTCATCAGAGTAGTGCCTGTCTTGTAAAACAAAGGAAAACAATACCATCCTTTTCCCCCTCTCCATATGCCTCTCCAGTGTTCAGGATGTTTTTGGGCACTAATAAAAACAATTTTGTATTCCACAAAACACACCTCAAGTTCAATGAAATGACAAATAAGTAAACAATCGGCATCCATTTCTTCTGGCTCACTTGTGGAGACAGGTCAGAAAAGACTTTAGCTGTAGTCCTGTTTTATTCAGTGAATATTGCCCATCTCACTGTACTGTGGCATTGCCTTTCACGAGTGCTTTGAGGTGTTCAGGGGTAATCACTATCCTCGACACACCCCCAGGAGAGTTAGGATGTTTCTATCTCTTTCCCCTCTGCTTTTGCAACTCTTCTGAGAAATAGATGTGATTTTTTTTTTTTCTAGTTAGGAGTGTCTTTTACTGGTGCACTTGTATTGTTAATATGTAATTTTCAAAGATTATTTTATGATCTATTTTATTGATGTTTCTGGCTTTTTGTGTTTCCACACACAGTATAACAAGTTTAAGTGTCGTATCCTTAAAGAGAAGGTGAAGACACCAACTACCACAGTATACAGGTAAAGAAATACACTTGAAAGGTATTGTAAAGTATTTTTATAGCTAATTAATTTAAATTGAGAGGAGAGTACCTTGATGGGTTTTGGGTTTTTTTTTTATTCTAAGTTCCAAATTCTTGTGTGATTGGGACTTAAGTTTGCAATTAATACAGCTACATATGTAAAGTGAGATATTTTCTTTCTCTTCTGGGACAGATTAGGTCTCAATTTGTGGACAATTGTCAAATTCAGTTTTTATTCATTCCCTCTGGTTTCAGTAGACTGATTAAAATAAGTTGCCACCTCTGACATTGGCTTGCTGCATAATGGATAAAGCTAACTCTAGCTCAGTGTGGGGTGAGGAACCCGCTCATTCAGTTGCTTGTTAGATGGCTGGAAACAGGCAAAACCATTTCTCTGTTTGATGTGCATAGTTTGAAATTTCCTGGGCAACTTGAACAAAGATCACATGTGGAACTGTATGAATCGGCAAATGTGTTATGATGCTCTTGATAATGAATCAAATGTGCTGAGCATTTACTGAGTGAATATTCCACTTCAGGTAGAAAGCACAATTGCATTTAAGGTGCACTGAATTTGCTGCATATTTATATTTACTAGCATGTTTGAATGTGCCAGGCATGAACCTGTGTACCATTAGAGACTGTATTGACAAATATTGGATTATTTGGAAATGAACACTCTTTTTGTTTTGGCATATAGATGTGGTCCATTGATTGATCTCTGCAAGGGTCCACATGTGAGACACACTGGAAAAATTAAGGCCCTTAAAATAATTAAGGTAAGTTTAAATTAACCGTGCATTAAAACTGAAATAAATTATGTCAGTTGATTTATTTATGTATTTATTTCTCCTGAGCTATTATGCTAGGATTGGTCCTCTATATTGTTTTCTTTGCTTACTGTACAATAGTTTTTCATTTCTTTCCCAGCTCCCATTGTACAAGTAGAACTACTGACTTTGGTCATTGATCTGCTTCTGAGGCTTGCTGATTCTTGACTAAGAGAGTAGTACCTCAGTGAAAGTTACCAGCATGCGTTTTAATCAGAGTATCAGTGTAGTAACATGCGTGATTAGACTGATGAAGAGCACTGCAGGAATACTTTAGCTGGTAGTGACCAGAGTACCTGTGGAGCCAGCTCTGCCGTGCACAGGAGAGAGGTGCAGTGCCTAAGCTCCTGTGGCAGGACTGTGCCACTGCGTCCCGCCAGCACTGCACTTCACAGGACAGGTGTCCCAGTTAGTCTGTACCAGCTGTCACATCCGAGTGCAGGGGAGTGACTATGCTCTGTTCTGCAGTAAATGAACATCCGAGATACTCATTGGGTCAGAAAATAGTATTTTGACCTTGTCAGATGGTACCTTTCAGGTACAGGAAATAAAGTGGACCCTGGCAGATCTGCAAAGGCTGCTGTTAAAAAATGGCATTGCTTCCAGGAAAGCCAGAGACAGTGTTTGCAGAGGCCTCTGAATTTATGGTGTAGTTTAAGTTACTCACAGATGTTAATTTTGGTAACCTTATTAGACTGATGTCTTTGGAACATTTATCATGGTGGCTTTTGCTGGCTTCCTAACTGAAGAGTGTGGAATTCTGGAGTTCCAGGGCTTAAGTGGGTAGAGGGTTAAAACTGCTGGGATTTAACTGAGAGAGTTAGGTTTGTTTTGCCTTTCATGTTTCCCTACACGTTATGTTTTCAATGTAAACAAGTCCTGCCTTTTTGGAAGCTAGAACATGAAATAATAAAATATGCCATGATGTGAGTTAAAATGAAGTACCTAAGCAGAATAAAAATACGATTTGACCTGTCACTTTTGTTTGTCTTCTGTATTAGTATGCTGACTAAAAGGCACTGCAAGTCTCTTTGTATTATAAACAAATGCTGAAGGACTGCATATAATTCTTTTGCCAAGGAAAAATATAATAATGTTTGAATGGGTTAGTGTTTATCCCTCTTTCCCTGATATTATGTAATATTATCTTAAAGTATGGGTTTTGTGTATCAGAGTTCCTCTACATATTGGGAAGGAAAATCTGACATGGAAACTCTGCAGAGAATATATGGAATATCCTTTCCTGATAACAAAATGATGAAGGAATGGGAAAAAATCCAGGAAGAAGCGAAAAACCGGGATCATAGGAAAATTGGAAAGGTACACTATTCCACTGTCTACTTCTTTTATACTTGTTACAGAATTAATTCTCTTTCCTTGTGTTTTTGTTTTGGTTTGATTTATTTTGTTTTTGACAGTTTGAAGGGGAGCCAGTTCTATGTACTTCTTGATATTGTGCACATTTTTAAATTTTAATTCTACAAACTCGTCACTTGCATATGAATGTTAAACTAATGTTGGGAAGAAGTTAATGGCTTTAGTCCTTTGGTTTAGGGAAATAAATCTTAAACCTATTAATGTAGAGTCTTTGCAAATCCTACCTAAACCACTCTGTTTTTCATGGAAGAGAATTTATTTGGAAATCATATAAATAACATGGTTTGATCATTCTTTATAATAGGTGTAAATTTGGGGAAATGCATATTTACATAGTCAAAGAATCAAATGGAATTCAGTGTTCTTACAAACTTTTAAGAGTAAGAACTGCAGCTCAATTAACTGGTGTTGTGGAAAACTTGTAGACCATGAATCATCTTGTTGCTGTAATATTCCATTTTTGCAAACAGTGTCTCGATGTATGTGAAATAGTTACATTTTGCAATTCTGCTTTTAATTTACCTAGGAGCAAGAACTCTTCTTCTTTCATGATTTGAGTCCTGGAAGCTGCTTTTTCCTCCCTAGAGGTGCCTTTCTTTACAACACGCTCATGGATTTCATACGGGTGAGTACATATGGGTGTAACTCCTAACAGCTTGAATGTCATTTTTGTTCATGTTAAGTGATAGGCCATTCATAGCACTGACCTATCCACAGAAAGAAGTATTTCTGTATGTAGACACATACAAGATTTTCACAATGATTATACAAATCTAATCTTTTTGAAAATAAGGCAGAGTGAAACTCTGTTTTTCCAATCGTGAAAAATCTACATGTGCAGTAGTCCCTTAGTCTCCCTGTAAATTGCCATCATAATACCACAGTCAAAATAATCAAGCTTTTGCTTGTCGAAAGCTCTGTCACCTGTTAAATGTTGAATTTGCTCTGTAGGGGGAATATCGCAGGCGTAATTTTACTGAAGTTGTATCTCCGAACGTCTTCAACAGTAAACTCTGGGAAGCGTCAGGACATTGGCAGCACTACAGTGAAAATATGTTCTCTTTTGAGATTGAGAAGGAAACTTTTGCCCTTAAACCCATGAATTGTCCAGGACATTGGTTTGTACTCTCAACTGGAAAACTTCTTGTTTTATTTCATTTATCCTTTGTGGGGCTAAGGAGAAATAAAAGGAGTGCTAATACATGTCATAATGTATGTTTACAATAGCCTGCTAAGCCGGTGTGTCCGGAGAGCTTCTCTGACAGTGTCCCAAGGCAGACCCTTGCAGTGTCTGCACTGAGCTAGGTTTGTGCATGCTAATACTCATCTGTACCGCTAGCAAACACCAATTCTCTTGGATAGAGGTGGGCATCACGTGTGGTGTTCCAAGCAGGTACAGATGAACCAGCCTCGATTTACTCTTGCAGTGTTTTTTTCCCACATGGTCTTTAGCAGTACATTGAGTGGTGTGCTTTTTCTGTTTGTCTGTCTTTCAGGATGCAGACAACTTGAATGAGTAAATACTTAAAAATGTGATTACTGTCTGTACTGAGCTTCATTTATTTCTGTGTTGTCTTAAGTCTCCTGTAAGAAGGATAAAAGGAAGGTTCTTCCCTGTTCCTTTTAGCTTGATGTTTGCCCATCGTCCCCGATCCTGGAGGGAACTGCCTCTTAGACTTGCAGATTTTGGAGTTCTTCACCGAAATGAACTCTCGGGCACTTTGAGTGGCTTGACTCGTGTAAGGCGCTTCCAACAAGATGATGCTCACATCTTTTGCACAATGGAACAGGTGAAAAAAAAAGCAAAGCACCTCCCATATCCCCAACAGTCAACCAAAAAAAGCCCAAAAAATGCTTCCCTCTCCCATTGCAAGCTAACAGTAAACAAGAAAAAAATCCCTGAAGTATTTCAACGCTTGCTTCTTCCACTGTGTAGCATAATGCTGCTTTTGATGGTTTTTTTTCTAGGTGCTTCATTTTATTTAGAAAGGTACTTTGGGTACCTAAATCCCAGACAGGAAGATTTGTTGCATCTTACATTTCCCTCTGTAAAGAAAAAAAGCAATTGATCCCATTGTTTTCTATAGTAATGCTGAATAAAGACTTTATTTTGTCAGTAATGCCATAGATTTTAGTGGAGCTACATGTATCAATTGAGGTACTTTTGTCTAGGATGCAATTTGGCTCCAGAACCTTGTGCTTAAGAAAAATGCTACTTTTCTTGCCATGATTTGAAGCTACAACATCTGTATCAGGTTAAATTAGTTAACCTGGATTTGGGTTTGTAGGATGTAATTTTCAAGTGATTTTTAGTTCTTTCTTACTTTGTTTACTGGACTCTTCTATTCTGGTTGTGAGGAATTCAGTAGATTCAATTACATTTTTATGTAAGTAAATTTTAACTTTAACGTATTTTAATATGTTTTGGTTTTTAAGATTGAAGAAGAAATTAAGGGCTGTCTTGATTTCTTGAAGTCAGTGTATGCTGTCTTTGGCTTTACCTTTCAACTACATCTATCTACAAGACCTGAAAATTATCTTGGAGATTTAGAGATCTGGGATCATGCAGAAAAGGTAATTAATTTAAGGACAAACAAACCAATCCCTTAATATTTGTATTTGCAGAGGTAGATACTTGACTGAGTTCTTTCACGCTGCATAGTGAAATTGCTTAAATCAGATGCTAAATATTGTCCTTAGTGGAAATTCTTGTTGGAAAACATCGCATTAAATCTGAAGTTTCTATAGAAAATCAGAACTTTCAGATTCTTGCTTAGCCCCTTATCTTGAACTGGTTAGATTTCTATTGAACTTTTTTTTTCTGATTAATCACAGTATTTATACAAGGAACTACTGTTTCCAGATTATTTATCATAAATGAACAAATGCTTGAACAACAGTGGTTGTGCTGCCTTTTGGCTCCCTTTGAAATTCCAAGGCAAATGCTTTGACTTTCAGTAATGAGAGGCCCTTCTATACCTTTTTTAATTACTCTGTCATTGTTATGATCAGCAACTTCAAAACAGCTTGAATAACTTTGGAGAGCAATGGAATTTGAATCCGGGAGATGGAGCATTTTATGGTCCTAAGGTTAGTGACTCGGCATTTCAATATAACTTTGGGATGGACAGAAATGCTGATGTACTGCAGGTGAACTATATTTAGTAATTGTGTTATTTTGCTTCACAGATTGATATTAAAATCAAAGATGCAATTGGTAGGTACCATCAGTGTGCTACCATCCAACTTGACTTTCAGCTACCCATTCGGTTTAATCTTACTTATGTTGGGTGAGTGGTTAAGTTAAATACCTTCCTTTTTTAATTGAAATTAAACAATAGCTTTCATTATCTGTAATTCCCATTCTCTGGGATAAAATACTAGTGCTATATTGCTCACTTAACAAATGATTAACTTGTAAATCAGTCAGCTTGGTAATGAGGGCAAACGCCCCCAGTGAGGAGAGGACTGAGTCATGAACTTGAAGATATTTTCTCCATGTAATGATAGCTCAATTTAGCTGCAAATGCAGGAAAATCTCATTATCCATCTTGTCTGCCCGTTTTGAAGACAATTGATTATATGTTATGCTAAAAACACCTCAGCTGAGTCAGTTTTCACTTTCAGCCGAGTCATTGTGTCTCCTTGGAAGACATGGCTCACAAATTCAAACATGCCCTAAGGCGCAAGTGTGTTTGTATTAAGTGGTTTTTTATTTGTATCAGGTTAAATTAGTTAACTTTGAACATAAACCAAGTGCAAATAGCTTTTAGTGACAATCTGACTGGTTTCTAGCTAGGAAGAGGGAGTTTTATCCACTGAGCAAATTAATCTTAGTGCTATGTTGACTTGAATATTAATTTTCTGAGTTGTATTTCTTGCTGTGTTTGATTTTTGCATATTACGAAGATGGGGACAGTAGAATAAGAATCTTTGTAATTTTTTGGTCCTGCTGTATTTTCTACAGTAAATGTCATAGCTTTTTTGATAGGCAATAATACTATTATGAACTGGCTTTTTATTAAAAAAGCTAGTTTTTAAAATTATGGGATTGTAATTTAAGCACAGTAATGAACAGTGAGAGCAGGTAAGATCCTGTGCAATAAAATAAAAGCAAGTCATAATGGAAAGAGAGTACAAGGAAGAACGAAAAATACTAAAATGCACAAAAATGGTGCTGAGTCAGTCAAGTGTCTTTTCAAATTTAAGTGTGTGTCTCTGCCACTAGCTGTAGGCATGATTATTTTAAATCACTGTGATTATGCAGAATCCCTTTAAAAGCCCAGCTGACTTAAAGTACATTTTTAATAAAAACAGTAGATTGTTCATAAGTATAACTAACTAAATTTTGTCTTTGATAAAAGTAGAATCAAAAATATTAGTTGGATTACATGTATGTGAGCTAAGATAATTTTATTTTTAAAAAAAAACCTTGATTTTTTTTTTTTCAGTAAGGATGGCGATGATAAGAAAAGACCAGTGATTATTCACAGAGCTATTTTGGGATCTGTGGAGAGAATGATAGCTATTCTAGCAGAAAATTATGGAGGAAAATGGTATGTGGCACAGATGGAATTCTAAGAAGACCATCAATGTAGAAAGTGCATATCCTTCCTATTGTCCCATACATTATAATACAAAAGTAATATCCCTAAAATTTTCTTAGTAGGTAAGATTACAAGAAAAGTCCAGTTTTCTGGTCTGAGTTGTATGACATCCATCTCTTAATAGTTGATTATTAGAAATACAATTTTATGAGACTGCAGAAAAAAAGCCAAATAATGCAGAAGTAGGAATTGTAATTGAATATATAAGTCCTGCATTCTCCTTTTCTCTTAAAAATCATGCTTATGTGCGAGGAGAATGTCAGATGTAAGTAAAGTAATTATTTATATATACACAGACATGAGTTAGTCCTAATATGTGAAATATTTTTCGTACTTCTAAGATTGATCATTTTGTCTTGAATAAGATTTTGAAATACTTCTCCATGAATGTATTTATAGGATTAAGGAAGAGTTAATTCTTATTTTCAGTCACCTGTCTGACTGTCCACCTTTCACTGTAAAGTTATAGATAAAAGTGAAAATTATGCAGAAAAAATTCTGTTTAAAGTTGTCAAGTCAGCTGACAAGAGAATAGGTCCAACTTCCCCATGTGTCATTTTACTGGAATTCATCTATTTGCTATTTTATGTGAGCTTGAAAAGAAGGAGATAACACACTATCCACCATCCTTAGCTAACGTAAATAATTCTATAAAGTACAGAAATTGTTGTTGTGAAACATGAGTGTGGTTAGGACTGGAAATGTAAAATGCACCTTTATTTCCTGTTTCTCCTGTGCTGGCCAGGCCATTCTGGCTGTCTCCACGGCAGGTCATGGTTGTGCCTGTAGGACCCACCTCGGAACAATACGCCCAGCAGGTGAGAGGAGGGCCTGTCTCCTTAGGGCAGCAGGAAAATTTAATGGATCCAGAAGTACTTGTCCTAAAACAAGGAATTAATGCTTAATAATGCTGGAGACATGTTTGGGGGGAGAGGTACATTTTTCAATATCAAATTTTCAGTCTAAAATTTGTATATATCTGAGCAAGTTATTATGTAACTTCAAGTATTTTGGGTTCTTTATTTATGTACATACTTCTGTAATTATTAAAGGAAAAAGCATCCTGGATGACAAACCTTATACAACTAATGTTTCATTACAGTACTCTGAGCTTTAAGTAGGCAGAGCCAGTTTCTTCCATTTTCTACCCTGTATATTCTTGGCTGCATCACTTTTGAACCATGTTTGGTTTTACTCCTCTCCCTTCCTTTCCTTTTAATGCAAGAATAAATGTGTTTGTTCCTTCTCCTCTTTCTCCTTTCAAACTGAGGACACATTTTTGACATGAAGCGGCATATCAGCACATTTGATATAGATGTTACCTTGTGTTGTCTTCCAGCTGGGGTCCTGCTGTGTGTGCAGGTTTCTTCAGATCACTCCGTTGAATTCCTTATAATCATTCACAAGAATGAAATTGTGCATATACATGAGTTAATTATTGGGAGAGACCAGTAATTACAGCATTTACAAATGTATGTTGTAGAATATATAGTAATACTAAGAGGGTTTTGGTTTGTTCGGGTTTTTCTTTAGGTTTGCAACCAATTCTTTGAAGCAGGATTTATGTCAGATGTGGATCTAGATCAAAGTTGCACATTAAACAAGAAAATTAGAAATGCACAGCTGGCTCAGTATAACTTCATTTTAGGTAATTACAGCATCTTACATTTCTGAATATCTTTTAAGTTTTAATGTTGGACAAGGTTTGTCTAGGCTCATTTTCTAAAATAGATTGCCTGTTTAATATTTTGTACTATGTCTTGCAGTGGTTGGAGAAAAGGAGAAAGCGAATAATGCTGTCAATGTGCGAACAAGAGACAACAAAGTTCATGGAGAGATTTCAGTATCTTCTGCTATTGAAAAACTCAAGAAATTTAAGACTTCACAAATTCCAAATGCAGAAGAAGAATTCTGATGTTTTTGTTAGGAAAAAAAACTATTACCTGCCTGTGTGAAATGTTTCTTTCCTCCTGCACAGCAGTGATGCTCATCGGAGAGAATTTTCGGTTAATGGATACATAAAATAAGCAAATATAGCACTGTTGGTGCTCCAGGAAAAGCATGAGAAGACATGCACCTGCCAACTCCTTTAACAATCGCATGGGTTTCCAATCTGCCTGAATTGCAGAATGCTTGTTTAGAAAGTCCTGCACCTCTGACGTGGTGGGTTTGCTGTGGAAATAAGTCAGGGCTGCACAATGTTGGGGATCAGGAGGCTGGGAAGGGCAGTGGATGCTGCTGGGAGTGCTGAGCTCCCTCAGCCACGGAGCAGGTACCTAACTGTGACCTGGCATCCAGAGCTTGGCAGTGGGTAGGTGCCTCGGGAGCAGTTTGGATTAGGTTTTTTTCTAGCTCCAGATTGTAACAAAAATTTTGGTGGAGGGGGAAAATAGCTTGGTTGGTTCAGAATGTGTGTTCACAGACTATAAATACACGGGAGTCTTTGTTGGAAGTCTCAGTGTAACAAGGTACTGGTGGAGTTGGTGTGATGACTGGTTGCTGTAATGGTGATTGCCAAGAATGCAGTTGAATTACCATAACTGTGTGTTAAGTGTTTCATTTTTTTTCCTCTGTTTGCTGTTGTTTTGGCTTTTTTCTAAAACAAAAAAAAAAACTTCGAAAACCTTTCTGTGTGTAATTTATTACTGTATTTGCTGGGAGTAGTTAGAATGCTGAAAAGGAGCATAGGAAAATTTTAACTTTAAAACAGTATGTTGGACTTCAAATTGGCCATATTTCTGTTTATGCTTAGAAATTATTTTTACAGTTGCCGTTGTAGGCAATTGAACTGGATTTTTTGGAGAGATTGATTTTTACCTTTTTTTCACTTTCATGTGCTGTTAAGTGCATTGCTCAATTATCTAAGCTAATACAGCTCTAGTTGTGATTTAAATATCACAGCCATAAGCCAGAAACTACAATTTAGTGCATAACTATTAACACAAATACAAAGCTTCTGTTTTACTTCTGCCTTACACTCGTAAAGACCTGTATTTAATAGGTTTGTTTTATATTTGTTTGGTTTTGTGGATCTGTTTTTATCACCTCCTTCTAAAAGAAAAGGGAAAAAACCCCAAACATTGAGGGAGCAAGTGCTGGGAAAGTTTGCTTTTTTGGACTTGAGAGAATTAACATGGGGAGTGGGGGATTTTTATTTCTATATTTTATGCATACATTTATTTTTATGGACTACTGCTTACGTGCTCCCTGTATGAGGTGTTCCGCCTGCAGGATTCAGGTTCTGAGGGTTTTTCCAGCGGCTTTTTCCAGCGGGTTCCTGGGTTTGGCGGTGCCCGTCCCGTGAGGGCCCCTCAGCCCGGTCCCTCAGCCCGCCCCGTGAGGGCCCCTCAGCCCGGCCCGTGAGGGTCCCTCAGCCCGGCCCCTCGGCCCGTCCCCTCAGCCTGGCCCCTCAGCCCGTCCCGTGAGGGCCCCTCGGCCCGGCCCCTCAGCCCGGCCCCGCCTCCTCCCGCCCCCTGGCGGCCGCGCCGGGCCCGCCGGGCGCACCAAGATGGCGGCGCGGTGGTGGCGGCGCGTCCTGCGCGGTCTCTGCGGGGCCGCGCTGTTCCTGTCACAGCTCTCCGTCCTCTCGGGCCGCGGTGAGCGCGGCCGCCGGGCCGAGACGGGGCGGCGGGGGTGGGAGAAGGGGCAAGGGCTCCGGCTGGGGACCTCGGGTGAGGACGGGTGCCCCGAGCGGTAGCGGCCGCTCCCCGCGGCCAGAGCTGAGCGCGGGTCCGGCTGCGGAGGGGTCGGTGACCGCCGTGGGGTGAGGATGCGCTGCCGCTCCCCTGCCTGGGGGGAACGAGGTCTTTCGGGCATGGCCGCATTTCTTTGTGCTAGCTCTGCGGGGATGGGGCTGAGGTGCTCGGTGTCCGGGCAAAACGCGGGCCAGGCCCCGCTCCCCGCTCGTGTTCTGCTCTATTACACAGCACCTTTTGTGCCTGCTCTTTTTCGTGAGCGTGTGTGACCCAAAGCGTCCTGGGGCTCCTCGGCACGGTCAGGGTGGGTGGTGTGGCAAAGCTGCCTCTCCTTCCATCCGTGCCGGTGGCTGCCGTGAGGGCTCGGCAGGGCTGGCACATCGCGGCGATTCTCGTGCAGGGACCAGCACTCGGCTCCTGCACAAACACGGCCGTGCTTGCCGGCCAGTTCCTCTATTCCATCTGTCTGTCAAAGAATTATTTGCATTGCTTCTTTAAAAGGTATTGTTCAGTAGCAAACGCTGTGTAAAGTCTGTGTTCTGGGCAGTGCTTTTAATTCTCATGATTCAGAAAATAAGATTGAATGGAAACAAATTTAGTTCCTCGTTTTACAGGAATAATTCCATTCTAATGCTCTTTCTAATGTTTAACATAAATATCCCACTATTAATAGAACAGGAAAACAGGTTTTTCTAATATCATTACAGTTTCTGCTTGCATTTTCATTTTAGAGTGCTAAAATCAAACTGTTTCTGAAGATGAGTTTTGTTCTAGAAATTTCACTTTCTCCATATTTTCGTCTTGTAGCGGGATCATTGATGACAACAAAGCTTTCACAGCCACCGTCTACACTGGCAAAAAGCCTAACTTCAACAAGTACAAATGCACCCTATTTTAAATCATTAGGTAAGGTATTATGTTGTTTCTTTTGTTTGTTGTCTACGGGTCCTTCTCAGAGTCTTGAGTCCAAAAGTTCTTGAATTGGGTCTTAGAAACCTGTACATGATTTCACAGTGGTAAGAAGCATTGTAGCGTAACACATTATGAATTACTCTTCAATGAGCATAACAATTACTTTGGGTTATCTAATTAGACAACTGGTCCATATAAGAACTAGAAAATGGTAGGTTAAACTGCCATTGTGGTTCTTGTGGTTTATACTCCTCAGGATGGTGGAAGTTCTTGAAAGGCTCCAGCATCCTGCAAGAACTTGTTCCCTGTCCACCATCAGTACAGCTTTGTAGCTCGCTGAGGGTGTATCAGGACTGACAGAAATGCTGTTCTTGCTGACAGTTTAGGAGGTGATTCTGTACACATAGAAACAGCAAATGGCCGAGGTAGTTGTAGCCCTAATTAGAGCTCAGCTCTAAGTAGGTTACTCGTGTCACCCTGCTGCTATTCCTAAACTGATTACTTCTGCTGAGGAGCCTGGCTGAGGCAGCACTAATCCCCGTAAGCTCAGTCCTGGTGCTGTGCTGAAGTGTTGGCTGGTGTCCTCTCTGGAGCTCTGTGGCTCCTCTGGCTCTCACAGCACAGGCTGGGAATGCTGCTCCGTGTGTAGTGAGGAAAGCCCTTTTTACAGCATCAGTGCATGTGTTTGTGAATGTCTATGTATAAAAATCATATATATATACTTTAGACTATTTAATTTACTTGGTTTCTTAATTCACTTATTGCACCTTTCAGAAACTACAGAAATTCCACCTTACGTGACTAATTGTCCCAGCAACGGGCTTTGCAGTAGATTGCCACCAGACTGCATGACATGTAACACAAACTATTCCTGTGTATATGGGAAGACAGCCACTTTTGATTGCAAAGTCAAGCCACATGTTCATTGTGTTGTAAGTAACCTATTACTCTTAAACCCCAGATTTAAGTAATTAAACTATGGCACCTTGTCCTAAAATGCAGAATATTGATTTCCAGGTTCTGACATAGGCAGGTTTGCAGTTCTGTGATATGTTTGATCATTCACTGTGGGCTGTTGTAGAGGCAGGCCTGCCCTTCCCTGGTTTGCTTTTCTTGCCTTGGATCTTTTCATTACCTGGCCATGCCTTTGAGTTAAACCACTCAAACTATTTTGAGAGTGGGGAGGCTAAATATCTGTCAGAGCTACAAACTGGTCTTACAGTTGAGACTGAATGAGTCCTCTTTTTGGCAGCAGCCTTGGGTTGGAGGAATCAGGAATGTTAAACTTGACTTTGATACCTCTTTGGTGGTTATCTAATGTTGATTTTTTCCGTTCTGTAAGAGGTAGCAAAGAGAACAATTGTTATTTTGCCCAAAATGTCTACTCATGAAATCTAATTTTATACTGCTGATTGATTTTTGGTTTTAATACTGTTGAAGTCATAGTGCTGTCCTTTTACAGGATGAGAATAACCGCGAGCAGGAGAACTTTACAATTAACATGACGTGCCAGTTTTGCTGGCAGCTTGCCACAAGTGATTATGTCTGTACCAATTCCACAAGCTGCATGACAGTTTCCTGCCCACGACAGCGATACAATGCAACTTGCACAGTCCGGGATCACATCCATTGTCTAGGTAAGGTGGGCAAAGCTGGATTTCTCTAAAGAATTCCTTCACGTGTTTTGCAATGGGTGAATACAAAGATTGCTTATGTCCTTTTGCAGTAACAGCCTGCAACTTGATCAATCTATTGAATTTTTTATAGTTACATTTTCATTTTTGAGCGTAATAGCGACATTTAACTGGACACATTCGTGTATTATACTGTTGTATACTGTCACACCAGAGAAAACAGTTGTTTTTACTATTGTCAACTTGTATGAGTTAAACTTACTTGTACACCACTAATAGAATCAATATCAAATGTCTCCACAGGTTAATTAAAAAAAAGTATGCTGGTTCCACCCAACTGGTTTTATTTTGCCTGTATTTGTTCAATGACTTTTCTGATATGGGACCAAGATCGATGGAACAGAGAACTGTGGGATATATATGATCTTTTGTGTTGGCAGTTGTTTCTCAGTGTCAACCCTTTTAGACTTATTTTTGCAAAAATGTAGTGTCTTCTTCCTCGTCATTTTCTTCCTGGTATGGTCTTTGATTATTGTATTAAGGTTTTAATATTTTCCTATGTTTAGGTAACCGTGTCTTTCCTAAGATGCTCTATTGCAACTGGACTGGAGGTTATAAGTGGTCTACTGCCTTGGCACTGAGGTAAGCAGGAACTATTGGATGATGTCAAGCTAAATAGGTCAGTTGTCTTTAAAATCTTCAGGTTCTGTGGTTTTCTGCTTGGTATTTTTTAACAGTGTACCACATAACCAGTGTTTCAGATGGTCTAGCTTGGAACGGGGGGCATAGAATGCATGAAGGGGTCACATGCAACAATGCTGGCTGTCTTCAGCAAACACAGCTGGAGGAAAAACACTTGAATACCCAAGCTCAGTTCCTCTAAAAATAATAATAATTAATAATATTTTTATTCTTATAGCATCACCCTTGGTGGATTTGGTGCCGATCGTTTCTATTTGGGTCAGTGGCGGGAAGGTCTGGGAAAACTCTTCAGCTTCGGTGGACTTGGAATTTGGACACTAATTGATGTGCTGCTAATAGGTGTTGGCTATGTGGGACCTGCAGATGGATCTCTTTATATTTAAATGTGGGTGCAGTGCGTTTCTGAGAGGAGTCCTTGCCTGCAAAGAGCTCTAAATAAAAGAGTGTGGAGGTTTGAGCCTTTAAGGTAGAATGAAGAACAACAGTTCGTTCTATGTGCATACATTTTAATGTACAGTATCTGTACTTGGTTTGCCTTTAACTAAGGTCAAATAAAAGAGTGGATCACTGAGTAAGTTGAAATTAATTTCATTTCTTCTATGGATACAGTATTTTTCTATGAAAAGAAGTTGAGCAGCTAACCAAATTCTCCACTGTGCTTGAACTTTGATGATCTGTCAGGCCCCCAAAGAGCTGCAAACTAACTTGAATATTGAATTGTTTACTTCATATTTCTATGCTTGAATTTAACTCTAAAGCTAACTTCCCTAAATATGTCAGTATCTTTTACTTTATTTGTGGGAGGGTAATTTATTTGCCTGAGTTATGTGGGTAGTATGTAAATCACCATGTTTTATGATGTTAATTACATTAACTTATTGGTTTGGGACATAGCAAGAGCTAACATCTGCTTAGGGACTCGACTTTAAATTGTGGGAGTTTTAGATTAGACTGCAGTAACACTAAAGGCTAAATATGAAATAATTGAAATAGATTTTTTAGATTGTACCAGAATAACTTTGTTTTGGATTGGTTTGACCTGCATATTAGTGAAAGTTACAGTTCCTACTCTTGTGCTAGCAAGCTTGCCAAATTACTTTTTAAAAAGGTTGGCAGTATAATCGATGAGTTTATCCACTTAGGTCTTTGTGACGCGGTAATGTAGCGGACTAGTGCCATTACAGGACTGTAACTTCGTGTAGTCGCGGTAAATGCCCGGTAGCGCTGCGGTGCCGTCGGGCTGGAACCCCATCGCTTGAATAAACTGCGCCTCGAAGCTTTCCTGGCGTTAACACTGGCAGTGTGTGTCGTGGCCTGGGCTCGGTCCCGCTGCAGCGGCGCGGGCGGGAGGGAGGCGGTGGCGCGGGCGGAGCGGG
>VYZT01031171.1:445595-464741 GCA_013400735.1 Pomatostomus ruficeps
CGGGACCGCGACCGCGAGCGGGAGCTGCGCTTCTACCGACGGCTGCCCAAAGCGGTGAGCGGCGGGGCGCGGCGGCACCGGGCTCGGGCTCGGGCTGCAGACAGGCAGAGCCACAGGCGCTGCTGCTGTCTCGGAGTTTTCCGAAACGCGCGTTTCCTGAGGGCCTTACCCTACCGCAAAATGCGGACGGGTGTTTGCCTGTCCGGCTTGTTTACAGACCTAAGCGACTAATCTAATTGCAATTAAATCAGTTGGGCGCGATCTTCATTTTGCCTTTTTGTCCTATTTCCCCCCAGTCTAGCCAAACAGTCTGGCTCAGATAACGCTTTTTCTCCATGTCCCAAGGGTGTGCCTTACTCTGGCGTATCAGTGCAAACCTTCCGTAGGGGCTGCATGCGGATTTATCGGGGTTCGTGTGCCGCGCTCGCCAAACACCGGGGGCTCGTACTCCAGCACAGAGCTCGTGCATGCAGAGCACGGGGGAACCAGCAAACCCACTTCAGACCACACCAGCCTTGCGTTCCAGTGCTCCTTTTCAATGAGTTGCTTTTCAGGGTGTATGTTTAATGTCTGACAGAATTCTGTGAAGTAATTGTAGCTGGTCAAAAATGTAAGATAGTTGTGGCACTGGTTACTAGAAGCTGTAAGCAGCCACAGCTCCTGCTGCTTAGTTGGAGTTACAATTTCAACATGTATTCCAATTAAAAGTTTGAAGAGAAGCATTTATTGGACTTTTCCTATTGAGAATGGATGTGTACAGGGAGACGAGAGGTAGGTAACAAGGTAGTTGCTTTGTAGATACATTTTGAATGAGTTGGGAGGGCACTTGAGGCCTATCCCGTAAGTAAAGAGCCAGAAGATAAAAGGGAGCAAAGGTGAAGTGAGGAATGGAGCTAAGAATCGTAGGTTTGGAGCCCAAAGTCAGGATGCCAGTAGGAAGTCAGGCAGAAAGAAGCCTCAGGCAAAGGAGTGCAGTTAGTGCAGTTGCTGTTCATGGCAGTTTTGCTGCATTTCTGGTGTGAGTTTAAACTTCAGAGTATGAACAAAAAGAAGGGGAGTAGGTAGACACGTGTTGCTATTTTTGAACGATGGACATGTACATTTAACTTGCAGTGGATGGGGAGAGTTCTTTAATCCTTGTTATACTTTTCTTAATATTGAGGCAGCTGTTGGCTTTCTCCTCACCTTGGATCACACCACACCAAGAGCTGTCTGGAGAACTCTGTGCTACGCCAGCTGTGCTCCCAAGGGGACCGGTGCCAACAGCAGCCACCAAGTGAGAGGAAAGAAATAAGACAGTTCTCAGCTGAACCAATGCTTGCAGAAACCTAAGGAAATGATTATTAGCCAAAACACAGATAAATGTTATTTTCAAACTCAGAGTGAAACACAGATGTAGGATATGAGAACAGTAGTACACACAAAGTGCAGAAGCCATCCTTTTCACAAGTCCATAGGATTTTATTTCTGTAGGAACTCCATGCTCATTTGAATGGCTGTATCAGTTCTGCTACTATGAAGAAACTCATGGCCCAGAAGCCAAACCTTCAGATCCAGAATGGAATGACTGTGATTGACAAAGGAAAGAAAAGAACCTTAGATGAGTGAGTATGCATGTGTGTGTGATGAACAGAAATGTGTTGCCTTACACACTAATGGCAGAAAATATGATTTTAAGTTTTACAGTATAATCTCTCAGATTTTTTGATATTTGTATCTACAGAATAATTTCTTAGGTGCTTGCAAACTAAAAGAAAATCTTTTGTTGATTAATTCTTTCTTTAAAGGACTGAAATTTTTCACTTACATCATACACTTTTCAGAGAAAATTGACTCACATAGTTTCCTTCTTTGGAAACTTCATGTTTTCTTTTTCCTTCAAAAAGCTATATGGTTATCACAACTTTTGTTGTGAATGCTTTGTTAGGATATAAAATCAGAAATTGCCATTCAGATGATCTTTCGTATTTCAAGCTACAAGCAGGTTAGTTGATTCTAGTAAAGAGGTGTTTTCAAAATGTAGATTTTTTTTTCCTAAATACTCATTCAGTGTCTTTCCAATTAATTTTTTAAATTTTATTTTAGGTGTTTTCAGATGTTTCAGATCATCTATCAGGTTACCACTAGGACCGAAGATATTTTACTGGTAAATTAATTAAACGTTCACTTAAAACAAGCAAGCAATACACACAGTCACAATCAGTTTGATTAAGATCATTGGGCTCCAAGTAACAATATCAACAATGGTCTCTTTCAATTGGAGGTCAGAATAATTATTGCAAAACACTTGAATTTAGAAACACATGATTTCATATGACCTGTGCACTTCTTTTTTGTGAAAGCAATAAACTTCCAATTTGGTGATTATTACAACCACTCAGGTGCTTGGACTGATAACGTATTAAAAACATTGTTTTTGTTCCTTGTTACCCAAGCTTTGGTTTACCACAGTCTGCTGTGTTTCTTTGGGTCATTACAGACCGACGTGACAGAACCAGAACTGACCTTTGTTCAGCTCAGGTCACGAGGCAGTCAAGAGCTGCTGTGTGATCTTGGAGAGCAGGCAGGGATGTGGTGCCCTCTGCTTTCCTCCTGTGAAGGGCTCACGGGCAGCCTGTTCGAGGTACAGGAAGGTGCAGAGGTGTGAAGGGGTTGTGACTGCACCAGCTGAGGGGGATTCCTGGTCAGACCAGGAAATTCTTGTTTGCCTTAACTCTCCACTATGCTTGAGGGAATGAAAAGTGCCCTCTGTGTGCTGCTATTTCCAGAGATGGGGAGCATTTAAAAACACATCGGGCCTCAAAACATTGCAAGTGTTTCACAACAAAAAATAACTGGGTCATTTAGCTGTAAAGGAAAATATAACTAATTATAAACATTACTTTCATGATGTTGAATACACTGTTACTTAATCAGATAACTAAAGATGTCATTAAAGAATTTGCTGATGATGGTGTCAAGTATCTGGAACTGCGAAGCACTCCAAGAGAAGAAAATTCCACAGGTACAGTCTGTTCTGGTTTTTAATTTGTGATCTTTTTGCACTATAAAACTTAGTTAAGGACTATGTTAATAACAAGTAAAGTCAAAGGTAGTTAGCTCAATAAAAATATACTTTAAATATGAAAGCTAAGATCTAACCATGTAAAAAAGCATGTCACTTTCTTACTAGATTTTTCACAACAAAAATGTGGTGATCATAACTCTACCACCCACGAGACTGAGTTTTTCACTTGATTTTGATATCTGAGTCTGCTAATACTTTTAATAGCTGATACATTTTACTTTTGTTACTTCATTCTTTTCTTTTGGCTGTGGTTTAGTAGAAACACATAATAGAAGTCCTATTGCAATTTTCTGGTTCGCACAAAGTCATTTTAGTTTTTCCAGATGCTTAGGAGGAGGTTTAGTTCAAATGTTTGCTTCACAGTAAAACTATATTTATGGATAGAATTAGAATTATATGGATTAGAAGACTATATGGTCTAAAATCAAAGGTGCAACCTGAAACTTAGGATACTAGAGAGCTGGGTCTGCAGTATAATAAAAATCACTTAAAATATGTTTGTTCCAAATGTCTGCATGTGTTTGCAGGTATGACCAAAAGGATGTATATTGAAACTGTACTTGAGGGTATAAAACAGTGTCAAGAAGAAGGCTTGGATATAGATGTGAGGTAAATCATGTGAAATACCTCTATTTCAAAGTTTTGTTTAGTCTGATGCTTGCTCATATTTGCAGAGAGGTTTACAAGCCATCAGTATAGGAAAGAAAATTGTTTTCAAAGCAGTTTACATGGAATGGAAACAGGTAATTCATATAGAAACCTGACTTTTTATCTTTTTTGTTGCTAAAGAAGGAAACTGGGTAAAACCTCTCAGGTCTAAGACTGTCCATTCTTTGCAACACTTTCAGGAAAAGCAGTGTTTTTCATGGAATTGACAGTTTTTTCACACCTTAGACTCATTGCAAAGATTTTGTTTCATTAGCTGTACAAGCAGCCTGCTGTAAAGAAGATCTGGGGTCCTGACCAGCAGGGAAGTTTCAGAAAGTGTCACTGGTTGTTCGGAGGCAGTTTGCTCTCCTGTCTTTTATGGCCTCAGTAGCAACCCTTACTGGATTTATTTGTGAAAGCTGAAGAGTTTTCATCCTCCGTGTGTGCTATTGCATGTCATGGGCCAACTTATTTATCTGTTTGTGTCCTGCACTTTGGTACCTTCATTCCTAGAACAGTTTCCTATACAAATACTTTCTATACTCAGCCATGAAGGATATGAAGTGCCATTTTTGTTGGTATCAGATCTGTTGAGCTCCTGATATTACAGCTTGTGTATAATTCAATACATGTATTTCTGTCCCAGGTTGCTAATAGCAATAAACAGAAGAGGTGGCCCAGCAGTTGCTAAGCAGACTGTTAAACTTGCTGAAGAGTTCTTGCTTTCCAGTGATGGGGTTGTAGTAGGACTTGACCTCAGTGGTGATCCCACTGTAAGTTTTTGTTTTATTTTGGTCTGTTTTTGAAGATAAATATATGATGATGTGCAACAACAGGCAGTTCTAACCATAGTTTGTTCTCACAAGTTTTTATCCAATGTTTGTGCCTAGCTGGAATGGATTGCCAGGTTAATCCCTGTTGCTGTAAGGGGCAGATACTCTAACAAAGAATCCTTAGGTTAGTATGTGACTGAGCAAAGAGCCAGTGAAAAGCAGTGCTGATCTGGGCACTGTCTGTACCTGAGTTGTCCCAATCAGATTAACTGGGTGGAGGCAAGTTGTCAATAGTTTAAATTTTGTTTAGCTGCACCAAATGCTTACTGTGTATTAAGAAGGCAAAGATGTTTGAGGACAGCTGTCAAGCTGAAGTGAAATAGCTCTAGGTGATAGCTGTGTAAAAGGTACCAAAATCAAGGCAATTGGCTTGTAAGTCTTGGGCATCCTCTGAGCTACTGGTTTTGATCCATTGGTCTAAACTGTGCCCATAGGGCAGAAGGTTGTTTGACCTGCTGCATTCCAAACTGAAGTAATGGGAGAAATGGAATAAATAAATGTAACTATTTGAATGTAGTGTTTGGATATTGCTAGACTTCTTAATTATGATAATGACAGTGATTTTGTCAAATAAGCTGTAGAACAGTGATATGTTCCTGTTTTCCAGGCAGGACATGGTCAAGATTTTTTAGAACCGCTCTCAGAAGCAAAAAAAGCAGGTCTGAAGCTGGCACTGCATCTTTCTGAGGTAAAAGGTTTTTTTATTTTGGTGCTTCTCTGTAATTGCCATTTTGTGGAAAATCTTGATGAAACTAAAATTACCTTCTATGCATTTTGAACTTCTCAGGCCAAAGTATTAATGGTTTGGGACATTTGACCAGAAATAAGAAAACAAGGAGAAATCTTCAACCTTCTGTTCTAAATCTGAACAGCCAGATTATTGCTTCCTGTACTATATCTATTGTGGGTTTAGGTGTGAAATTGAAATTAGTAGCATTCTAAGAGATCCAGTGCCTTTTTCCTGGTATTATATCAGAAATCATGTATAGTGAAATCTACAGAGTTTCATGAGCAGTGAGCTGTTGGCTTCACTGCTATCAGTAGAAAGACTTGGGCTTCTGCTCAAATGGTTGCTAGAATTTGCTCTGAGGAATCCAATAAATACTGGAGATAGTTATTTTTTCAGGAACTAAAGCAGGGCATGTGATGTCATCAGCATATTGATACTTGTTTCTATTTCACTAACGCTTTCTTTCGGATAAGAGATCCTGTGAAAGTAGAACTGAAAGTTCATTGTAGTTGTATAAGGTACTGTTTTATGCTGCCTTGACAGAATGTAAAATATATCCTCTCTAGATTCCAAATCAAGAAGAGGAGACCAAGATTCTCTTGGGCCTGCCTCCTGACAGAATTGGACATGGAACATTTCTCAACTCTGCAGCAGCAGGTTCAGAAGAGATAGTGTCACTGGTTCAGCAGAATCAAATACCTATTGGTAAGGAAAAAAATACTTACAATGACTTAATCTCTGGATATCAGAATAAGTTATGTACTGCTGATCTAGTGACACCAGTTTGTCTCTGCCCGGAGGTGACTTGGACAAATGTGCCAGTGAGGCTTGCCCATAAAGGTACGTTCGTGACATTTTGGGGGTTTTGACACCTTTGTGGCAGCAGACAACAGCTGGTGTCTCAGATGGAAGCAAAACCAAATCATTACTGTGCAAGACTGTGTGGTGGTTCTGTACCTGGTTTGCAAGCTCCCTAAATTTTATACCCCAAGGAAATTGATTAGCAAACTTTTCACAAAAGAAATTACCTAAGAAGCATAGAAAATCAAGAAAACAACAGTAGCTGATTTTAATTTTTATTCAGGACCTTTCTAAGTCAATTAACATGTCTCTTGTTTTGATATATGTCCTCATTTCTTTTTCTGTTTTTTCCTTAGAATTTTGCATGACATCAAACATAAAAAGTCAGACAGTGCCTTCCTGTGACAAACACCATTTTGGATACTGGTACAGCATGGGCCATCCTGCAGTGCTTTGTGTAAGTTTTTTAATTTTTAAGCATGTATTTAGGCAAAGGACTGAACTCGTGAAATTGGAGAAGTCTTTCTCCTTTTATGGATCAGAGCTGACTTACAATTTCTGACCTTGCAGGAAATCATTTGCTTTTAGGAAATCATAATGTTCTGTTTGAGAAATGCTTGTAATTCAAATGGGAATTGCTAGTATTTGTCTTGGTTCTATTGTAAAGCCAGGCCTTTTTTCTGTGGGATAAGATGATCAGCTACACAAGCAATGAACTTCATAGCTGTTTGCACTCTGACAGGTTTCTCTTAAAACACATGGGTTCAGTGCTTGCATGTGCACCTGGGCTTACCTGGGTGTTCATTGTGTTGGGTGAGGGCTCCTGCGTTCTCTTCACAGCGCAGTAAGGTCCTTAAGCACTGAAGGTGCCAAGCACTTGTGCTGCCATTGGCAGGGTTTTACTGTTATCCTGTTAGTTTAACCCCCATAATGCATAGCATTGTCCAAGTGTGTGTGTGTGTACATACATGTATGTGTATATATAGGTATTATAGCATTGTGCTTATCTGGAGAAAGGGAAAAGAGGAATGAGACCTGCACATATTGACTGACATACCTTGAATATATGCAGCATTTGATAGCCATCTTTCTAGCAATGTTAGTAGGAAATCCTATTTTCTTGGTAAGTTCTGCCATCATTTTAATAAGTTTTCTTATATGTTTGAATAATTTATTCATTTTTAATGAAAATAGGGCAAATAAACAATGAAATTACTATGCACAGATAAAAGAACAGTAGAATAAAATGTGAGACAGCAAGATAAAACTGGCTTGTATGTATAGAAAAAAACCTTTTTGATGTAGAAGAACTAATTTAAACCTTTTTATTTTTTTTCTTTCAATTTAACTCCAGACTGATGATAAAGGCGTCTTTGCAACCGATCTATCGCAAGAATATGAGCTGGTTGCCAAAACATTTAATCTGACTCGATCACAGATGTGGGATCTTTCTTATGAATCAATCAACTATATTTTTGCTTCAAATGGAGTAAAATCCAAGCTTAGGGAACAATGGTGTAAGCTGAAGCCGGCTCTGTTTGATTAATCAAACTGTTGTCCTAAACAGCTTGGGTATATTATCAGAGTTTATAAGGTTTTTATACTAAAGTCCCCAGCTTTTTTCAGACCTCAGGGTTTTAAACCCAACCATAAACTGCCTGTGCAAAATAAAGGCAAGTGGAATGCATCCCTTGTTAGTGGGGACAGAAGTAAATGTTCCTTTGTAGTTGGGAAGGGCTCTCAACCAGTGACTAAAATGTTGTCATCTTGTTTCTCTTCAGCTGACATGACATTTTAAAAGATACTTAGTTGAAATACATCATCATAATACAAACGTTTGAGAGCTGGAACAAAATGAAGGGACAGCTGTTGGTGTTTAAAACATCTCTGTTGGCAGCGTTCTGCCAAGCCGTTTCAATGTGTGGTGTGTATTTTTGGGTTTGTATTGTTTTCAGGTTTTGAGCAGTTGATTGAATGTGAAGACAGAAACAAACTCAGGGAGAATGAAATATTTCCCCCAAGGAATTAAGTATTGCATCTGTTTTTATTGTTGTACATGTGTGACTGAAGCTGCTGTGGATTGAGAGGCACGTGGGGGTCTCTGCTGGTGCCCTGGGCACTGGTGGTGTTTAGGCAGTTAAGAATCTTGAATGCCTTCAGTAACTGAACTACTTGGTAAAGTGGTCTCATTCTGAAAATGCTTTTTAGAATTGCTGTTTGTTGTGTAAAAAAAGCAATAAAAATAACCTCAAGCTCCATGTTTTTAAACCACTGCCTTGAGGTGTGCATGTGTATGTTTGAGCTCTACAGAAGAGAAGCAGGATTCTTTGGGGTGAGTCCCTGGAGCAGCTGTGCTGCCTGCCAGCCTCTCCCCTGATGCTCCGGCAGCCCCTGCCGCTCCCTGCCCTGGGCAGCCGCAGGGTTCACTGCCCTCTCCAAGAACCTGCCTGTGTGTTCTGGTACTGGGAGCTCACAGTCTGAATGTGCACATGCTGCAGTTCATGTAATGGAGTCGGGAGGTCACCTGGAGGATTCCATTTGTGTGCAGTAAAAGAACCAGGAATGTATGTGGGTGGCGGAAGAACAACACACAGAACTGGGATTTTTGGGTATAGGAGTGTGTTACTGCAGTTATTTACACAGCAGAAATGTTACACTTAGGAAGTTGGACGGGATGTGGACTTGTGGAATGAAGAATCACCATCTGATGAGATCTTTGTCATGCACAGTCCCCAAGATGACCATTGCAACTTGAACCACTCTTAAACCCTGGGCTAGTTTGCCAGAGTTTAACTTTTGTAAGTAAAACTGCAGTTTCCTTCTTTGACTTCATGTTAGCATTATATTTAATTTTAATTTAAGCACTTCTTGCTGAGCCTGCTTGTTAAATTCTGAGTTAGCAGTGACATAACCACTGTTTAGTTTATAATATTGTATAAAAATGACTGTGACACACAGAGTGAAGCATCATCACAGAATTAATGGGACAGAGGACATTTTTTCCCTGAATGCAATGGAAATTTTGAGTAATCGCTACTAGAATTTCATGTGGCATAAGATGAGGTTTAAGTTAAGTATTCATGTGCAACTCATTTTTAAAGTAAACAAAATAGATCTAGAGTTAGTATTTTTATTTCCATCTGATTATATAAGAGAACACTTACAGAGCAGTCTCCAGTGCTCAGAGTCTTTACTCGTGAAAATATACACTGGTCCTATTGAACAATACTGCTTTGGTGATGTAGGTGAGAGCAATAGCTCATTGTGGCACTGAGTTTCTCAGTTACTTCTGAGGCAAACGCAGGAAGTGTTCAAAACCTCAGCTCCTTATGATGAGACTGGTAACATTCCATAGCTTTTCATAATACGGCGACTAAACTGTAAGTACACACTGCTCCTCAGGCTCCTAGCTTGGCAAATAACGTACTTACATCAATGATTTATATGCCTGCTTGAATATTTAGGTGTTTCAAAATAATACGTTAAAAAGAATGGATGCAGGTAAGGGCCCTGCATTAGCTAAGGGATTCAGCTGATTAAGAGGCTGGCATGTCCCTCCTGTGAGGCCTAGAGAGCGAGCACTGGTTAGACTGGAGTGGAGAGGGCTCTGGGGGAGGATCTCATCAAGGTTTTTAAATATCTGATGAGAAGAAGTAAAGAATATAGAGCCAGGCACTTCTCAGCGATACCCAGTAATAGGACAAGGGGCACAAACTGGTACTGTGTGGGAACATGGGAACACATCACCCAGACAAGCTGGGGAGTCTGTCCTTGCTGGTACTCAAACCTATCAGTGACTTGTAGCTTCAACAAAGGAGGTGGACTGGGCAATCTCCAGAGATGCCTTCCAGCCTCATCTGTTCTGTGGAGAAAACATACAAATATACAAATGATAAAGTCTCTATATAAATACAAAAGCTTTTAAAATTAAATACTGACTTAACTGAGTCACTCAAGCAACTATCTTTCACCAGGCCTGGTCACCAGCAGTTGGCTGATTTGTGAAACTGATTTTAAGGAATAGTCTATTCACCCTTCATAGCCTTCCTTCTTTCACAGCCATTGTGGAATCCTTTGGTGCCATCAGGACCTTTAGGCAGCCGCAGCACCCCTACAGGGAGACCGTCTGCATTTTGTATTTTCTGAACCAACATGGGACTGCTGGCAGGACTCTTCTCTTGTGTCAGAGTTTGGGCTTTTCTCCTTTGTACCCAGGGGCTCCCAGAAGGCGTGATGCTGCTATCTGAGGAATAATCAGTATATTTCCTTGGAATTTCAGGGCTAGTGCTTGGGTTAAGCTTGCTGTTTTCAGCCAGCGGAGATTTTTTGGTTACTTTTCTTAGTGAAGATGGACTGTTCCAAGGACTTGATCTGGGTGACATGTTAGGACTCAAATGGTTGTTTGGGTGGATGATAGGGCTCAAATTACTCGTGGTATTTGTTGCAGTACGTTTGCGTCCTGACAGCGGTGATGTAGGATTGCTCTCTGGGTCAGAAGAGCTGTTTGCTGAAGATTCATCACCAACAAATTGAAGTTCCTCAACTCTCTTGTTAAGGGATCGAGTCTTCTTAAGGCTCTTGCTGGTATCTTCATCACGGTTCTTGTCTTTGGGAACCTTTTTCTTTGGTGGTTTCATGCCTATTAGGACAACTTTCATGCCGGTCTCTTTGTTTTCAGCGCACATGAAATCATGAGCACGTACGGCAGCTTCTACTTCTTCGAATTCTATAATTGCACATTCCTGTGTTCCCAGCTGGGTGTACCGATTGCTGACCCTCCTGATATCAGGTGGGAGATCCCTGCCTGGCTTGAGAATACGAACTGATGAAATGACACCAAAAGTTACAAAGGCTTTGAGGAGATGCTCCATTATCCGTTCTTGCATGCATCCGTTTTCTTCTTTGTTAAGGGGCTGCAGCTCGGAAATCCTGTGGATATCATACACCAGTAGCATCCTGGTAGGGATGTTTTCACTTGGAAACACTGGAACTGGAGTATTTCGCCGAACCTTTTTGTTATCATCATTGAGCTCCAGAGTGCTCGAGTACTTCAGTGCATAGGCTGTGGTTCTCCAGTCACGGGTAAGGTGTTTCACCTTCGGGACAGACAGAGGTTAAGCACCACAACTGAGCAAACCCAATCAAACTAATTACAGAATTTTAAGGCAAATGCAGGCTTCAGTCTAAAAACAGAACCCTGGATTTAAGTTTCATGTGGCAGACTTAGTGAGAAAGAAAACAGTTTTCCTGCTATAATGGGCATCGGTGAGCTCCTGTAAAGCTCATGTCCTGTTGAATCTAATGAAAACAGGAACTGGCACTAAAGCTTGAACTGGAAATCATTACTACATCTGAAAGCCTGCTCAAACAGTGCTTGGTCCTTCCACATCTAGACTTGAACCATGATCAAAATGCATATTCTAGGTAGGTTATTTCATTAAATTTGCCAAACAAGAAGTTTTTTCAAGTTTAGCTCTTCCTTGTACTGAACTGATCTTTCTTCGCTCAAAAATCTCAGTCTAAAAAATACCCCAAACTTCTCCATTTTCATTAAATGTTTATCAAGGTTTATCTTTTACCAGTATAATCTGTTTGAAGTGGTCTGAAGAAATTGAGAGTACCTTAACTTCTAGACTGAGTAACTCTGCAAAATGGTGAGATCTAGAATCTTGACAGTGTTTCTAATGTAATTCTGTAACTCCTGTCTGCAAGAATGGTAATTTAAAAGCATACATGCTTTTAAGCCAATGATTTCCCTAGCCAATCATTAATGAGTTCAGCAGTTAAAGTTCTGAATGAGTACAAACCTAACCATCATAGCAAAACCAGGTAGATAAAGACTGTAAAGTTGCCTGTATAAAATGTTACTTTCACTTCTACAGTTTTTAGATTCATCAGGCTTGCATGAGACACTTCAAGTCTTAAAAAGTTAGCTTACCTTCTTAAAAGAAGTGAGGAGTTTAACACTGACATAGCCCATCTTATTTCTTCTCACGTGCTTCAGAAGGAAGGCATCTTTCTCAAGGTTCTCATCTGAGAAGTAATATTCAATCTGTGCTATTAACTTCTGAATTAGGTCATTTTCTGGTGGTTTCCAGTTCTGGTCAGAGTCGTCATCATTTTCCCCACCACTGGAAAACAGTTAAATCATTTTATCAACAGATCTTCCTCTTCTGTTAGGGGGTTCAAATAGCCTTTCAAAATGAAAGGGCATAACCATAATTTTGGTTCCAACTGACTTTAGATGTGGGCACTGGACAGGTATCACCCACCCAACTGAGCCAGCAGGCTAGCTCAAAGGATGAAGCTTTCCAGTCAGCATAAGGAGTCAAGTTCTTTGGCTCATTCCTAAAGCTGATCTCAGTGTAGAACAATGAGACATCTACACTAATGGCTTGAAAACACACTGCCAACTCAAATCTTCCACCAAAACATGAAATGAAGGTGCACTGGCACTTGGTACTATGCAAAGTTCCTCCAGAGACAGTGTTTTATTTTTCAGTATGAAGCTATTAAACATAGGCTTGACCTTTATGTGCTTCATGAGTAGTGTCACACACCAGAGGATGAATATTCCAACTTGATGCAGTCATGTTTTCTTAAGCCTCGCCACTGCATGAATGCAGGAGCTGGTATGCAGGGAGTAAGAGGGACTGACAGGACTGTTGCACTTTTTACAGGTCACTTTCAGAGTGACAGAGAAACACAACTCAGTTTACCACAGGGGCTAAACCTGCCAGCTCATGTACCTCAGGAACAGATCTATATGCACACATGCAGGTTCCTAAGAAGTCATTCTCATTTCTTCTCTTCCTCTCCCATCATATTGTCAAGGTACCTGAGAAATGTTGAGCAACCTATCCCTCAAAAAATACTGCAGCCATGGATTCCAGATAAACGTCTTGCCATGTGCAGTTACAGCAACACGTTTGTTGCTGAAATAGAAATTTCCATTTACAGGTGACTGTAATGGACAAGTTTATCTTAAGCCAGAGTAATTTTTTTACACTGTTAGTGGTCTAGTTTTATTGTGGGACCATCGTGAAAGTTTCTGTTAAAAAAATAAAATCATCCACCATGTACCTTAGACCCTATACATTATGTGTTAATTTGGTCTCCCAGGTACCTCAGCAATGACAAGAAGGAGCCATGCATTTCCCCAAATTGTCTTCAGTGGCTTTTGCAAAGCTTTGAAATCCTTAGGCAAGGGAGCAGGCATCACGCTGGAGTCCTGTGAGGCCGATCTGGCAGGGAACATACAGCCTGCTGAGTGTCCTGCCCTGGACAGCTCTGTGCAGGGACATAGAGGCAGTGACCGCAGTGCTGCAGCCATGCTGCCCTCTGAAGAGAGTGTTTAGGTCAGTGGGCTCTGCACAGGGACTGTGACAAGTTCCAGCAGTTCTCTGGGACCTGGCTTTTTGAAGCTTACAGTACATTTACTTGTCATGGTGATTCTGATGATAGGACAACACATCAGATATATGTGGATACTCACACGATCCTAAACGTTTCCTGTTAAAAATCTCTCTAGCCTTTCATAGGGTACAATTCAAAGGAATGACAAGAATGAGAGAGCAGGACAAAGAATTTGTTATTTGGCGAAGCCAGAAGTGGAGGATAATAGATGAAGTTATGATGAGGGTGGTAAAAAATATCTAATGCCCCTGTGGGTGCTGGTTTCAGAAGGAAGGAAAAAAAGCTGTTTATTTTGCATTCATGATATTCCCTTACCCCCTACTTCATTTACTACCCATTCACAATTAGTCTGGGCACAAGAAGCTGGGAACATTTCAGCCTTTCCATGTATCCACACTCTGCTAGGAAAAGCTTGCCTTCTCTTCAGGATGGGGCTTACAGTTGTTTAGGGATTTACTGGCACAGATATTTGCAGGTGTTCGCATGGAGACAAAAAGGGGCATTGTGCTTTGGAAAATACCAAAAATGAATTGCATGTTTGCAGAGATCAGCACCATCCCTACCTACAGCGTTAACACACTGAATCAGGGTGAAACAGGCCTCACATCACCTCTCAAATATCGGTCGCAGTTTGACCTGTACACTATTTCTGTGGTTGGCAGACTAGTCAGCTTTTACAAAATCTCATGGGCTCTTACAACAGCCCTCACTAAATGCTGTATGGAAATTGCACTACAACGAATGCAGAAATTTGTAGCTAGCTGCATATTAATTCATTATAATGATCAATTGGTAGCACCTCTAGGGCATCAACTGTATTACAAAAGTAGTTGATAAATAATATCAGTCAACACTGACAAAGAACTAAACCCTAGTAGTTATTCACGACTTTATTTTTTAATTCAGTGCTTTGTGATGATACGCTTGTAAAACAGAATGAAAAACAATCTTTTAACATGGTGACTCATCTGGCCGTTAGTCACACAAGAAACTAAACATATCTACTGAAAGAGCAGATTTGGAATTTTAAATATCAAGACTCAGTATATTAAATTGTTTGGATAGCATCTAACCTTCTGAAAATTTTTAGCCGAGTCTCCAAATGAATGAAGTATTGTATTAATAAACACTATGTGGCAATCTAATTTATAACTTCCAACAGTACAGTCACTCAAGGGCAGTCCAAGTTTGTCAACAAAAACATGAATACAGTACTGGGTGCCTGCTGATGGCAAATTGTCTGCAAGCTTCAGCTGGAGAGTGAGATGGCTCATTCCCAGCAGATTTAGATCATCCCTAATAATTTTCCAAATGTTTCCTATCAGATGCTGCATTCCCAAGAAGTAAATCCTTAGGTAAGGTTATATGTAAAAGGCAAAAGTGTGTGTAAATTCCATTCACCTACTTTGATGTGGAGCCTGTAGAGCTCTCTCCATAGCAAAACCTCCAGCCTTTCCTGGATCAGGAAGAGGCCATTTACAAAAAGGCAACCTCCACAAGAACTGAATATACATCAACACTGTCAGCAAACATTGCTGAAGACAGCACCTACTGCAGAGGATTAAATAAGTGACATTTAAGAGTTGCTATTGTCTTTCAAAGCTTAAAAAAATAACCACTCTCTTTTTCTAGTCTAGCCCAGGTCTAGAAGCTCTTCACAAGTAATACTATCAGAGATAACAGATGTAAATAATATGCTGAGTTTAACAAATCAGTAATTGGAATGCGATACTGTAGACTATTGTACATATTTTTAAAAATACAACAGTCACATATGAATGTGGAATAACTAAGTTGACTCAGTTTAAACATCTTAACTGTGTCTGGCTATGTTCAACTCCTGTTTCTGTAGTGTATAGTTGACAATTTTCAGCAGCTACAGAAAATTTCTCACTCCCCTACCACCACTCTGTAATTTAAAATAATACATTGCAGTTCGTTCTGAGTCAGTGCTAGGTATGAAGTTAGAGAATCAATTAGAAACAATAAACAGGATTTTTTCCTGTTCAAACAGGATACTGCACTTCTTGCTACTGTACCTAAATATGACAATTTACGACTCCAGCTGCAGCTTTAGTACAAACCACAGGATGAACTACAACTAATAGAGCTTTGTCTCTCTGCAGCTTTCTGGCACAAAAATCCTGGATGTTCCTTTTACAAGTGAGAGATTCTGGTAGGCATCAAAATTATTTCAGGCCACCAAGCCAACATTCCTGCAACATATTGCTGAATGCACACAACGCTATTTGTATTGTGAAACAGTAAAATGTAGAGGATAAAGTGGTAGTTTCTTCTGCATTTTCAGCTGGTCTTGAATTCATGTCTAGTCAGTTTGTTTCCAAGGCTTATCGAACGAGTTTGTTTGTCCATGTCTTGGATAATTAAGCAGATCTCCACGGGTCTACTCACTAAAAACCAAACGGACAAAAAAAGGAAAAAACCCCAAACACCAAACCCCAAAACAAAGCTCCAAAATACAGCTACACGCAATCCCCAACTCCTTCTGTAAACGGCAGTGAATTGGCCATGTCGGGGGCATCACAGCCCGGCGCTTCTCGCTGTGGGGGAGCCCCGGCCCCGGCAGTCCCGTCGGGGGCGGGTGGGACGCGGCCCGGGCGGAGCCATCGGTGCGGCGGGAGCTCCCTCCCGACCGCCGAGTGTCCCCGCTGGAGGGTTTCCAGCGTCTCCCACCCGCCCCTCGGCGTTGCATCAGCCGGGCCCGCTCCGTTCCGGGGGTGTCCGCGGCGGCCCCGCTGCTCGCCCCGCACAGCCCCGCCCGCACAGCGTCCCCGCCGCCGGACCCCCTGCCCGGGGGCTCACCTGGAGCGCCCGCACCGCCCCGAGTCCTCCTCGCTGCAGCTGGGGCACGGCGCTCCGCCGCCCTCCTCCTCCTCTTCCTCCTCNGCCGGCTGCGGCTGGGCCATGGCTCTCCCCGGCCGGGCTCAGCGCGCCGCGACACCAGCGATGCCCCGGGTTGCGACAGCCGCCCGGCCACCTCCCCTCCTGTCCCCCCCTGTCCCCTCCCGCTGGGGCGGCGCTCCCAGCTCCACTCCCCCGGCGCGCCCGCACGGCAGCGGGAGGGTCCGACCCTCCTCCAGCCATGCCGCCCCCGGGCCAGCCGGGCAGCTGAACAGTCCTTCCCCTTGACGGCTGAATAGGGGCTGCTTTTGTTTCAGCGGAAAACAACGGGCTCCTCACCGGAGAGCCGCGTCTCAGCTCCTCTCCTCCTGGTACAGCCCTGGGGCTGCGCCGCTGCTCCCTGACCACAGCGTTGCGTTTTATGAAAGCCAGAAAGGTTTCGCTGCGGTAAGTGTGGTTTAAATGCCGAGGGTGACATTTGGAAATAAGATACACGAGTGAACGAGGACATGATTGGATACATGTTGGTTTTGTAGAGGAGTCTCCTCTCTAGTTCTGCATTGAACTTACACGGAATAAAAACATTCTCCTTTAAGAACTGATTAAAATAGAGGCCCTTTTTCTAGACACTTAGGTAGTGATTATTTTGAACTTAAAGACTATTGTACTGTATTTCAGTGGTCTGTTTCAGCTACTAAAGTGGAATTAACATTAATCTGCTAAATATTAGAATAAAAATCTTTTCAATTTACCATGTAAATATTCATTTTTCCCTCGAGGAAGATCTTTTTTTCAATACTGTCTGGACCCAAGCTGTTGAATGATCCTTATGTCACAACTTCATTTGTGGCATCCTTGTTTTTGTCTTTATTGCTTCAGTATTTTCTTCTTAAAAATTCAGATGGACAAAAAGTAAGACTGCACCCAGGGCCAGTTCTTGTCATCACTGTGGCAAACAGTCCTCATGAGTCAGGTTTGCTGGCATGGACACATTCTGACGCTGCCCTTCCTCAGGCTTTGGCTCATTTTTTAATGTGCCTTAAGCAATGAAATATTTTGTTTATGAAATACACTTACAAGCATCACTAACCAAATCTCTAGCTCTCTGCTAATGGAACATTCTGTAATATGTTTTGGGTAAAGCGTCACTTTGCTATTTATTTCAGTGGACGCAGACATACAAACACAAATTACACGTTCTAGGAGAGAATATGGACAGGGACTGTGGGTCAGATTTTGTATGAATTCATGGAAGTTGTTTGCCCCCCTGGGCAGGAACAAGGTCAGAAGTATGAAAAAAGAATTATTTTGTGCTACAGCTAACCCAAATGATGTTTGAGAGAGACCTTTCAGTTCATCTGATATATCCTTCTGTCAAGGTTAAGGAAACTAGATTTTATAGAAAAGGACAGTAAGTCCATTTATTTGTTCTACCCATGGTTACAGCACAGAACTGGCCTTTGGCCAGATGAAGACTGATGTAATTTCAAACACTGTGTTGATTAGATCTCCGCTGAAATTACCAAACTAATGTTTTCTTGGGTTTGTTTGGCTTGTTTTATTTTGCTCTTAATATAACAATGCTCTACAATGCTTAACTTCCAGCAGAGATAAAGCAGTATTTGTAAACATAGCAGAACTTAAAGCTACATGAATTAATGTAGACAAGTCCCTTAGAGGGGAACCCATGGCTCACTGGTACCCAGTAAACACCATAAACCCATGAACCTCAATTGCACAACCAAAATCTGCACAAATTTCTTATGGTGCATTTGTTGTTGATACAGCATTGTCTACATACCATAAAAAAAACCCCCCAAAACAACAAACCAAACAACCAAAACCCTCATATTTTGCATTTCTTACAAAATACGCTGTAATTACATTGTTCTTCTGTCAGCCTTTCAGCAGATGAAAACTAAAATGACAATGCAGAAAGCTAAACGTGAAATATTTATTTGTTTGTGTGGTCAGGCATTGGAATAAGTTGCCCAGGGAGGTGTTTAAGAGGCGTCTGGATCTGTGCTGGGTCATGCGGTTTGTGGTTTAGGGGTTACAGTGGCAGTGCTGGGCTGACATTTGGACTTGATGATCTTAAAGGTCTCTTCCAACCTTGATGATTCCATGATTCTAATTGGGAAAGACACCAGGAGGCAATGCACAGCCCTTCCAGGCACTGACAGCCACACTGTTGCTTCTCTAACCACTAATTTCTTACTGTGTGTTTTTAAAAGCAATCACTACGTATCAGTGGAGCTCCTGGGCTCCAGGAGCTGCTGAGGGATCAGGGACAGGTTGAGGCGCTGTCCTCAGTGACTGTCACGTTTTGTGACCAGTCTGTGCCCACAGAAGGCGACTTCCACAGGCACGACAGGAACCAGCTTCTTCCCCCGTCACGGAATTTCACACACAGCCACTTGCAGAATTCAGAAAAATCCAATCATAATAGTGCCTTTTCACTATGGGACGTCGGGGCGGGGGTGACACCGGGCACGGCGGGACGACGGCAGGGCGCCACATCCATCCATCCATCCACCCATCCATCCACCCATCCATCCGTCCGATCTCCTCACCCACCCGTCCCCTCACGATTTCCCGCCCCTCGGCACCGCCCCAGCGGCGGGCGGGGCGGAAGCCGCGGTCGCCGCGGTAACGGGGGAGCCATTTCCGACAGGGCGGTGGCGGCGCGGAGCCGTGCGGGGCTCTGAGGGGCCGCGGGGCTCTGAGGAGCCACTCGGGGCCGCGGGGCTCTGAGGGGCCGCTCGAGGCTGCGGGGCTCTGAGGGGCCG
>VYZT01031175.1:2641-21696 GCA_013400735.1 Pomatostomus ruficeps
TGCAAACCTGAAAAAAAAAATGAAACAAAACAAAAAACCATAGCAAACTGAAAACTTCATTGTAGCATAATGTAATAGAAAAGCAGTAAATACCTATGGAAGAAAACATGCTTACAAGATACATCACACTCTGTCTTTAAAGAATAAGCATGTATTTGTAAATCCTAATTACAGTTTCTAAACTGAAGTCAGTGTATTTAAATAGGTGGTTATCAACATATACTTAATATAAGAACAGGACTTAAGAATTCCAATACTATTATAAAAAGAATGTCCTCATGGGTCACCTCAGTCTTTTCCAGTCATGATCACCATCATCTATAACCTTGTCTGTTTCCTGAAGGAGCAAGGAATGGTCAAATGATCAACAAAAAAACCCATTCTTAAAATCTGTTATGAACTCTGTTTAATTTAATGTGTCAAATTCTAGAGTATTGCTTGCAACTTTATCTCAGTCCAGTTTGTGGAAGACTCTTGCTGAGGCTTAGCCTTCTTTAGTGATCTTCTAATCAATATGAGCCTTACCTCATGTTCAAAAAGTACAAGAGCAAAGAAGAAGAGAAAAAAAAAACAAAAACAAAAAAACCAACCAGCTTTCTGTTACATTCATAGAGGATTTATTTAGTATCTTCAAAAACCAATCTGAGAAAATTTTCCACTCACTGGTTTTAGCTGAGCCACTGAGAAAACAAGAAAATCCTTCTGTAAAATTCTCACTAAGATGATATTATCTAAAGACCTGAAGCGTGAAACTTGGCTTACAATAGCTGACAAGAAGCACACAATGGAATAGCTGCAGAAACTAAATAAAAACATTTCAGAAGCTGAGTAACAATACTAATCTTACTGAAAAGAATCAAGTGAAAAATATTATCATGTGTTTACCAATACAGAAAATACCACATTCTTTATAAATAAAAATTTAGTATTACTCTCCAGTGAAACAACTGTATTAAACTCCTCAAACTCTCAGAATACTAACCAGCTATACAATTTACTCCTGATCCATATGCTATTTTAAAACGCATCTTAAATGTAGCCACTTAGACTTTAGTTTTACAATAATTATCATTATTTTAGCTTCAGTAATTTACCTGTCACCAAATAACAACGCCCAAAATGGTAAAAGACTTCTTTGCATCAGAAAGCATGTGCAAGCTCAGAACACTGTGGTGTTTCTACAAAGATTAATTACACCTATTCAGCATGCATTCTGAGAAAAACATACTTTGATAAAGGGTTTTTTTAATAACTTGTCCAGAAAAAAAGGACTGAAGAAACCACACAAGAGTCTTTCATTTTTATATGAACCTTCTGGGGGACTACTACAATATAGAAAAATGTTATGATAATGCATGTAACTTTTCTGACACACACACACACACACATATATATATATATATGTATTTATGACATTAAAATTAAAAACTGGCAAGCTAAAAATCCTCCATGGAGTCTTCTGCAAAATTTTTTATTTATGTATATATATATATAGCTATTAGATAGATATCAAATACATTAGAAAATAAGATTCTGTGGGCATTTCTGAACTGGAAGAGACCACTGGCATGGTCTCTTCCAATCAATGTGCACGGAGAGGGAAAGACCCTTTCTTCACAAAATACCTGCTGTACACTGCCAGGATATAAAAGAAACTCTTGTCCACATTAACTTCATGTAGTATATTGATGCATATATTAGAATTTCCCTTCTGTACCTAATCCATAAAAGATATAAATTACTACAGCTCCTTAACAGAGCTAGCCTTGTCTATTACTTACATTCTTAGTCACTGAATGTTTTCTATTTAATTCTCTACATCAGCCAAGAGTCACTACATTTTATGACTGACTAAAGACTTCACAACCTTACTTTTAAGGCAGAAAATTATTTCTTCTCTTGTAGAATTAAGTTAAATTAAAGAACATGGAAGGCTAACTTTGTGAAAACTAGAATAGAAACTAGGTTGTAATGTACAACTATCATTATTCATTCTCTCAGTCACACTTCCTAGGTGACAAAGGTAAATACAATTACTTCATCTTCTTAACCAGTTTTTCAGCTTTTAGATTACTCAGTCTTCAGAAGCTAAAGATTGTCAGGAAAGATACAAAAAGGTGCATATAGTTGAAGCCTGAAGGAGAGAAACAAAGGAACTGTCAGGTTTCAAAGAAGTATAGCAAGTTGAACCAGACCAAACTGGAAAAGAAATGTAATGCAGAGGGTGGGCATACGGTCACTTTTGCTAAGTAGTCATTCTGAATAAAGTAGATGAAAGTTTTAAAACTTGAAAAGTTTAAAAAAATTGCATTAACCAAAGCTTAAGTGAATTTAGCAGGATAGCATCAAAAGGAAGTACAACAAAAGATTAGAAATAAAGGAAAAGCAACACTCAGTATTGTTGAAGATGTCATGTCCAGTTGCAACAGCAGATCTGCAGGAGTCTATTAAATTCTTCTGTAGAACCAGAAGGTAAAGTAACAGCTATCCTCAATCCAGAAACATGGAACACATGCATCCTGTCAGAACAGCAGCACACAGTACAGCATACTGTCCAGCGAGAACCTATGCACGTACAGGGAACTCTCAGATCAGGAACAGATTGAAAAAGAACTGCTGAATTAGCTAAAGGCCATTCTGACAAACAAATGAACTCGCACTAAGAAATATAACATTATCACCATTATTTTCTCCTTAAAGTATAACTTAAAAGAGAAGTCAAAAGACATAATAACATAGCAAGAAAAGTGAGTATTCATCACTTGCCTTTTTTAACACCAGTTTTTCCTGCCCTCCCCCACCAGAAGTAAAAAGACAGGATTAAAAATGTTACTACATTCTTACAAACATATTGCCAAGGACACTGTGAAACAACTTAAAATGGCATTTCATACCTGCAATCATCTATTTGCACTAGAAATCGTACTATATCTTGATGGCCTTTCAACACAAGGAGCTCCGTGTAAGGATTCTGTATTTGCTCTTCACCAATTGTCTGTACAGAGGATTTCTAAAATTCATAAAAAAGGAAGTAAATTTATTTTGTACTAACATCATTATTTTCATCAGGTCTTTATAATGTCTAACAATCTACATACAGATTCATGTGTGAAGTTTCTGAAATACCATTTTGCCTCAATGAAAATCATTATAAAATATTATTTCTTGTTATTCCAGGTAAATAATAGCTTTCTATAGCATGTATTTTAAATTATGATATAGCATTTTTGTTTAATAAAAACAGTTTGTACCAATTTAATTGCTGATACAGTGAGATGAAAACCCAGCTTAGTTATGAGCTGTCATGTGGAGCCAGCTTCATGACTCAATTCACCATACGTTCAGTTTCTCATTAAATTACACGTCTTATGGTGAACCTCTCATATCTTTCATCTGCTGTTCAATTTTAAAATCCTATATAAAGACAACATATTTAAAACAAATAAGAACAAATGCTGTTCTGTTCCATAATATATAAATCACCCATTGGTACTCTATTCACAAAATACCAAAGCAAACCACTTTAAAAAACATAGAGAATGATTAATCATTTTATAGAGCAGCATCTGCAATTACCCCCAACTAGACTATTAATTAAAAGAACAATCAATCACTTGGAGCAAGCTGATCACTAAGCAGGGTCAATAAAATACTGCATAGAACTGCATTTTCAAGGCAGAATAGTTCTGCCAATCTCAATCATTTTATTTCAAGACAACTTCTTTGTAATTAAGGTCTTAAACTTTCTGGAACAACTTGTTGTCAGACATTATTTTTTAAAAAAACCATCTAAGCAGCTAGGTAGTTACTCAGTGAGAGCACTCTCTCCCCCTTAGATTTATTTTACCCAAGAGTCAACATCACACTACTTCCAAGACTGTCCTTTCTTTGAGGACTTCAACAGAACGTACATTGTAAAAAAGCAGCTACAAAACACGTACAGCATCCCGCATACATGACAGGTAATAACCACATGAAAGACAAACATGTTATGCCCAGAAACTTGAACTTTTTATTGCAGGATTAATAAATTATGTTCTATTACTTTGATATTGGTACTATGATAATATTCTTCAGAAACTAAGAATGACATAGTTAATAAATATGGGTGGAAAGGAACCTATGGTTATTTTAAAAATGAAAAGTTCTTAGTTTTTAAATGAAGCTCTTGTGATTTTATTTTGGTTTTGTGCTAGCTGATGGATTTCATGAAGCAACTGTTTCTCATTTTATGCAATCAGATGAGAATACCAGTTCCCATTTAAAATAATGCAGGTAGAATCTGCATGGCCATAACACCAAATACAAAAACTTGGAGTTCAGCCATCAAAAGCTAATTAAACATTCCTTAGAAAAATGAGAGTTCTAAAAATCCCAAGCAAATCTCAGTACATTAGCAATACTGCAGTCAGAAAACATACATTCAGAAAACAGTTTAAACACCATTCTGAAAAACTCGGAATTTGTATCATTAACATCCCAATTCTACAGTCTGTTGTTGCTTCCTATTCAGTACAAGATGGTGCTATTTCTTTTAAACAATATGCCTAATCTTAATTCTAACAATGCCTATGAATACTGAGAAGTACAGCGCTGATGACGTACTTACAGATGAGAACAAAATATCATCTCTTCCCCCTGAAATGTCATAGAACAAATTATGCTCTCTTCAGATCTTCATTAATATTTACCCAAGTGTTGGGTTACATGAGCATTCTTTCTCTGAAGAAATGTATTTTTTTATGCAAACTATTAACCGGACTCTTTTCTAGCAACACCACATTTTTGGAGGCAAAAGCTGGATGCTGATGTTAATGGAATCTATTCCCAGCTTGCATGTTTTTATGCATGACCTGTAAACAACACTACTGTAGCCAGAATAAAAACCCTCAAAATGTTAATCTCAACCTCAAAACTTCCTATGCATTTAAAAAGTGGGATTTTCCAAAGCAATTCATGAAAAACATAGATACAAGAGTACACGGGAACACTGATTTATGGATCACGGAGCATGACAAATTAGCTCCCATGGATCACGATGTTCCTGCCCCTAAGTGCTCCCACCACCAGGGCCACCCTGCCTAAGATGAACACCATGGCCGCCCATCAACTGAAGAGATCCAGGAGCTTAAGTCTAAATGACTTCCAATTCCACAGTAAATAAAGAAAAGAAATGGGTAAGGGGAAACTATCATTTCACAAAATTAGGATAGCTTTGCCAGAGGCTTCCTCTATTCAGGCAGTGCAATGCCACTCTAAGGTATCTGTCTGAAGTCACAGCACAGGAAACAAACACCATAAGTCCACAGCCCACACACTGCTGTGGGCTTTCTTACCTATTTAAGAATTAATGGTTATGAAGATTATTAGATGAAACAATATTACATCATGCAGGGGTGAAAAAAGTTTAGGGATTAACCCTTAGCAATACTTGATCTTCAGATTTTCTGCAAAAAAGCAAAACTATTACTATCATTCCACAAAACCGTGGTACCAACGAGAACAGAAGTCCTGTGGATTGGATTTAACTAAGGCATGAATGGCAGAATGGAAGAACCGGGCCATACCTTGATGCATGCTCATGCTTTATTAAATCACAGTATATAAACCATAGCCAGAGTTTAAACTTTGGAGACAGACACACATCAATATAGTTTTCTAGCACATCTTAGAAAACTGCATCATATTTCCCATCCTCCTTCTAAAAACAACAGCACACAAACCTGTAAACATGACTGCAACCCAACTGGCATTCTGACTGATGACAAAAGACAGAGATATTCCCACACACGGTCATTCCAAACTGGTGCTGACCGAAATTAAGTACCGACCTTTGAAGTTAACCATGATATTGGCATAACTTGTTCATGAACATCAGCTGGAAAATAATTATTTCCTCATACTTGTCCAGATCACAAAAGCACTAAGTGTATGGCACACAGTAATACCTTTAACTAACACTTGTTAAATCCAGGCTGAGAACTTCAGCAGACATGAAAATTCCAATAATCTCTCCCTCTAATTCAGTAACATTACTCTCAATCTGGGCAGCAGGAAGGATGTCACCGCATATTTCACGGATGAGAAACTAAGAAGAAATGACAGAAGGCTACTACAAACTACTGTGACACATAAATAATAACTTACTGCCTATAACTAACATTATCGACCCCAGAGTCCTGAAGGCAGGACTCGCAAGAACTGCATGTAAGCTACACACCACAGCCCCCGCCGAGCAGGCGGTAGGGGCCGGGATGCTCCCGACAGCTCCCGGGCGAGCTCAGCTCGGTCGTTCTGCAGTTCACAGAATCAATTAGGTTGGAAAGGCATCTGAGATCAAGACCAACCTACAACAAACATCACTATGCCAACTAGACCACGGCACTGAGGGCCACGTCCAGTCCTTAAACACCTTGAGAAATGGTGATTCCACTACCTCCCTGAGCAGCCCATTCCAATACCTAATCACTCTTTCTGTGAATAAGTTCTTCCTGATGTTCAACCTGAACCTTCCCTGGTACACCTTGAGACTGTGTCCTCTTGTCCTGCCACTGGCTGCCTGGGATAAGAGACCGATCCCCACGGCTGTACCCTCCCTTACAGGTAGTTGGAGAGAGTGACACGATCTCTCCTGAGCCTCCTTTTTCGCAGAATAAACCACCCGAGCTCCCTCAGCCGCTCCGCACAGGAGCTGTGCTCCAAACCCTGCAGCACCTCCGCTGCCCTTCTCTCGACATGCTCCAGCACCTCAATGTCCGCCCTGAACGGAAGTGCCCAGACCTCAACACAGCCCTTGAGGTTGGCCTCTGTGCCTTCCCACCTCCCCTGTTTCTCTTCGAGGACGCCCGTAAGCCGTTTTATCACGCCGATAAACTCGGACTGATAAAACTCGGGCCTCGCAGGCCGAGAGCCGGCCCGGAGCACGGCCCATCCCGGGGCCCAGAGCCATCCAGAGGAAAAGGCCACGGCCCAGCGCATCCCGACCTGACGCCGCGGCCCGCCCCAAGCCTAGGGCTCCGCAGGGAGCCGCCTCACCTCCGCCAAGCCCTGGGGCTCCCGGCCGCCGCCGATCAGCCACCGCAGCATCGGGAGCGGGCCCGGGGCCGCGTCCGGCCCCTCCTGCGGCGCCGCGCCACAGGCCGCTCAATCGAGCTCCGCGCCCAGACCCGCCCGCNGCGGGGCGAGGGAAACGTTTCCTAGCGTTTAGCCTCCCTGGCTGCCCGTGCCACAGAAGATTTGTGCTACTACCTTTTACCATATTATCATACTGCGTATTATCACGTTACAGTTATGTTATTGCCGTTTTATCTTGACGGTCTTCAACTGTTTCTTGAAGTGGAATGAGCGCCAAAATGTTTCCTAAGTAACAGATTTCCCTTGGCCGTGGCTGTTTCCAACCTCCCTCGCTGAACTCCCTGAGGTCTTTGGTGCTCCTGTCAGGATGGAGCAATAAATCTGAGTAAGCTCACGTGATAACCTGATTCAGTGCTCCTCTCCTGCCCTTCACGGAATCACAGAACCCCAGGATGGGTCAGCTTGGAAGGTACCACAGTGGGTCATCTGGTCCAACCTCCTGGCTCAAGAGAGTCATCCAAGAGCACACGGTACAGGATTGTGTCCAGGCAGTTCTTGACTATCTCCAGTGAGGAAGGCTCCACACCCTCTCTGGGCAATCTGTTCCAGTGCTCAGTCACGCACACAGTAAAGAAGTTCTACCTCATGTTCAGGTGGAGCTTCCTGTGCATCAGTTTCTGCCCATTGCCTCTTGTCCCATTGCATGGCACCACAGAGATGAGCCTGGATCCATATCCTTCACACTCTTTAAACAACTATAGATATTGATGACATGATACATTAATCTTGGAAGCCTTTCGAGTTTTAGGTGAGTGTAGGGCAAGATCAAAAACCCCATCCCAAAAGATCACACAAACCCCATTCTTGAGCAGACACAAGTGACAGAGAAACCACAGAGGTTTCAAATATTTGTGGTGTGTAACCTGACTTTTGCCGTTAACAAACTGCTGTGAATTCCTTGCAGCTTTGTAACAAACTGAGGTTGATAACAGTCATAAACCAGTTTTAAAGCAGCTGTTTACCTAATTTGGCAAACTTCTACTTTTTCATTTCAGTTCAATCATGCTGATTTCCATCTTAGAGGTGCAGTTCCTGCAGACTAAGGGCACAGCCAGTGGAATTACTTGGTGCATGCAGATACACCTGCCAGGGTTTCCATGGTAATGTTTTGTCATCACCAATCTGGTCCTCGGCAGTGTCCCTAAATAATTTGGTATATTCTCCAAACTGGCAAGTGTTGAGTCATTTTGTTACATTTTATTTATTGGAAGGAAGGACTGCACAGCATAATGCTACATACAGTTGTATGACCTGTACAACAATGTGAGATGAACTGACCACAATCTCTTTCTACCATCCCCCTGCACACCTGAAGGAGGAAGAGAATTTATGAGTAAAGTTAAGCCCAGAAAGAAGGAGGTCATAGAGGGAAGGTTTTGTAAGATGTTTTTTCCCTTATTTCTCATTATCTTACTCAAATTTGATTGGCAATAAATGAAATTAAATTTTTCCCAAGTTGAGTCTGTTTCCCCTCAATGGTAATTGGTGACTGATGTCTCCCTGTCCTTATCCTGACCCACGAGATTTTTGTCATACTTTTTCTCCCTTGTCCATCTGAGAAGGGGAGTGATAAAGCAGCTTGGTGGGCACCTGGCATGCAGCCAGGGTCAACCCACCACAGATGGACTTCAGGAGAGTGCTTTTTGGCTCGTTAATTAGAACTGACTTCAGAATTCCGCTTATGAACACCTTTTAATTCTTTCTTTAAACTAGCAATGCTGTCTGCTTCCAGAATTTTTACTCCATTTTCTATTTCTCTGCCTTTGTAGTTTATATGAGTTTCTGTACATTTCTTTTTTTAATCCTTCTTGCAATCTTAAAAAACTAGTTTTGTTGTTGCTGTTTCAAACATCTAAAGTGCTGTACACTTCCAGGAAGCAGAAGCAACTTCTCTGTTTCCCGGTGTGGCTGGTACAGGTGCTGTGTTTGTTGTGGTGCCTGGCTAAACAGTGCAGTCAATCACAGCATTGTATTTGCTGGGCTGACATGCAGTGTCTTCTGCAAGTTATGTCTTGTTACTGACAACCATTGGCAAAGGATTGTGCTCAGGCTCTTAAACTATGCAAAAATGATGAAGTGTTGGAGGATAACACTCACTGCAGGAAGTATACAGCACATGTGATTACCCATGCATGCTTTTCTGCAAATATGTCTTTTCTTGTCCCCCAGCTTTTGTATCTGAACAGAGGAATACTTTTTCTTCCCACCTTCTAGCACAATGGCTTTTCTTTTACCTTGCCCCTGTGAGATCTTGACCTCTACTGTAGTGAGTAGGCATAGAAATTGTCACTAGGTTATCTCTTGCTCTCTTAACTAACATTTCCAGTATGTCACATTAATTGTATACCTTTCATAAATTGCTGAAGCCTATTACAGTTTCCTCAAGTTACACAGTTCAAATTTTTCTATAGATTTTATTATTTGAATAGCGTCCCTAGGAACAAACGAACAATTTACAATTGGTCTTATTGTAAGAATTACTTGGAGAGATTTTTACAAAGGAAGTACTAGAAAACATTATTTTAGAGGTGACTTCTGTAAATCAGACCATATACCTTTGAGATATAACAGTGATTCAGTTTCAAAATTCATGCCTAATCCAGTGTTTTCCTTGATGTCTAATAAATATATCAGTTGAAAAGTGCCTGCAAGGATTTCACACTCTGCCAAGATCAAATACAGTCCAAAACACTTTACATATTAAAGAAAGAAAGTTAGAAACAGAGTAGTCCAGCCAACAGATGATATTTCAATGGACAGTATGTGTCTACAGTCCTCCACAATCAGCATATATGTCTTAAAAATCCATGCTGCTGTTCTTTGTATTCAATGGTGGTTAAGTCCGCCCCCTCAGGAAATGGCTAACTTTGCATTCCCAGGTCAGGTGGGTGATACAGAAGCCCAGATATCTGTTATTCCTACAGACTAATTATTCCTTTCAATCAATACACCCTCTTAAAAGTGCAATGCGGTCCTGGGTGATGGAGGTTAACAGAAACCAGAGAGATGCAAGTGACACAGTTAAGTGTCGCTTGCATCTTTCTGGTGCTTGAGGCCATGCTGTCTAACCAGTTTACTTTGTGACTGAAGGTGATAAAAAGTGCTGAGAAAAAATGGACCCTGTGGCTCCTGCTGGTTCAAGGGCACTGTTGTAGATCTGCAGTGTGCCACCAGAGCACCCTCGAGGAATTCCTTAGAGGATTCAACTAATTTTATCACATGACCACCTATCTCCCAACTAACCACCAGCGTTTGGAGCTTCAGGAGAAGGGTAGGAGATCATCCAGCAATACCACCTGAGCACATGGAGTTCCCCCTCTTGGCCTGAATCCTGGTTGCACTAGACCTGGGATATTAGCTTTATTTAGGTGAGCCTGAATCTAAACTCTAGGAACTTGTGAGGGAATGGAAGTTCATCCATGGGTGGTAATTAACTCAACCCCACTTGTGCTAAGGGGATCCCTGCAGCTCCCGCTGTAGTGTTGTTTCTGAGAGAAATGTTTCCCCACCTTGGTGAAAGGTTCAGATGCTTCCATCATGAAATTCTGGAGCTGCTCATGGGCCAAAGAAATGGGTTTGGATTCACAGATGAAAACAAATAATTTTGTATTTTTCTAAGTTTTTCTGGCTGCAAGAAAAGGCTTATACACCCCTACCAGTCAATGGCTTTGGCTACCCTTGAAGCCACAGTAGAAATTCACATGTTATCCAATTATATGAGGTCACCTTTGCATGCTGTCTTTTTTCTCTGTTGATCAAATGACCCATGACGTGAGCAACTACAAAATAACTCTGCTTCTAGAGGTAGACATCCTTCATGATCCACCTTGCCACAAGGACACCCAAGTTCCCAGATCCTTGGCCCCAGAGCAGCTTACTCAATGAAAGGACCTATCAGTAGGTACAATAGTGCTTCAGGGTCTTAGGATTGTGATGCAGCTCATCATACAGGCTGAGATGGAGCCAAGTAGTGCAGTGCTCCTATCCACCCCTTCATGGAGAATTTGAGCAGGTTGGAGAGAACTGGAGAAGGGTAGCACACTGCTCCTGACCAAGGGAAAACTAAATGGTGACTTGATTAACTTCTGAAGAAAACCTCCTCTCTCCCCTTTGCCTTAGACTTAACATCTAAGTGTGAAAAATGTGTGTTAATTTCTCCTGTCTGGTCAGATTCAGAAAAGTTCACCACAAGTGCAGATGAATACTAGTAGTGTGGAGATGCTACCCACATACTAACAGCCTTCTTTTGTATTAAGTTGCGATTTCTGGCAAAAATTCTTATCAGTTTTCACTTTTGTCATACTGGATTCACAATCCCTGAAATTAAAGTTGAGGAAAGTCTTAACACATGGTTTAATGGGTTAGAGATATTTTCTGTATATTTCCATTTTTAATGCTTTGATGTTGCAGTTTATCTGTGCTTGAACAATCACTTTTCTGCCTCCACAAACTGGCCTTCTCTGTCTGATGTAATCTAGTCTTTTCTATGTGTTGTCAATAAATAAGCTTATGTTTGTGTTTCTTTTCTTTGATCTATATTTATCTGTGAAAAATAGAGTACCTCACACAGTGCATAGTGCTGTGTTTCTCTTGGCAAAGCAAATTGGTTTGCTTCTTCAGTGCCCATTTCTTGTATTATGTTCTTGCTGAAGGTCTAGGGAAGCAGGTGCCATAAAATGGAATAACACCTGCATGAATTCCTCAAAGTCTGACTGTACTTTGTAAAGAAAATGGAGTGAACAATTTTTTTATCTGACAGTACAAATTGCATGCTGCTCTGATCTAAAGTGGAGTGTGATGGCAATATAAGCCCCCAGGTGGCATTCTAACCTTGTTTTTCTAAGTCGTTTGTTTTTATAAGGAATGGATCAGATTCTTTTGTTTAAAAAGACATTTTCTTTACCCTCGTGGTAGATTTGAACAAAGAAATTAAAGCCATAAGCTGATCATTTTTTTTCCTGAGGTTTCCAGTCTGTACATATTTTGTTGATTCAAATGCAGTAGCCTCAAATCCAGCTTGAAATCTGATAGACATTTGATGGAATGATGTAAATTATACTATATTCCAAATATTAAAGTCCATAACCTGATGTCCTGCAACAGCTATTCAATAAAAGATACCATTTGAATTTTGAAGATCACAACTGCAGTAAAATACTTCACAACAAATTTATGAGAAAGGCGTAAATCCAATTGTGACTAATACCTTACAACACATGGATATTAACTGATGCTGGGTTACAATGAAATCCAGGCAGAAATCAATATTACGACTACATGAAACCAATGTGATTCTGGTTGGATTTCTATTTCCTTCCAGGAGCGCCAGGTAGGCCTTTGCAAAGAGTACATCTTGTACCTCCTGGCTTAGTCACCCTGTGTATGTACCAAGGGTGCTGATGGTTCAGCTTCAGGTCCCTCATTCACCAGAGGAGGGATGGCTCCCACAGAGATTTACGCAGACTACCCCATGTGGCTCATCATATAAGTTGCTCCCTGCTGAAGCATTTCTTTCCCCATCAGCTTCACAGTTCAAAGCTGGGGTCTAGTGTCGCTTTTGCAGCCTTTCCCTTTCAGGTGTCTCATACCCAGATGTTACTTTGCTAGTAAATACTTACGTGCTTTCTTCCACACTGGTACACATGGGGCGAGTGCCCACAAACAAAACGTCACAGTCACCCCTCAAATCCTTTCTTCCAACTATTCTCTACAACAAACCCCACAACTTTCTTAGAAACCACTCAGCTCACTGACCAAAACTGTCACCTAATCTTGTGCACCATGGGCTGCTCCACCTGCAACTCTTTGCAACCTCTGCTTATATTTGGATTATAACCTCTTTTAAAGGCAGACCATTTTAATTTGTATTTGTGCAGCACTCGGACAAATGGAATCTTTGTCCCTCTTTAGGATTCCAGTGGGATATGAAGCACAAATACACAGCAATCATATTTAATAAAGCAAATGGAGCTAATTTAAATTACTGCTTAAGATATATTGGTATGTAATAGGTCATAAATAAAAATCAACCTACATGCTGCCCTGATATCTTTCAGAGTGTATTTTAGGAGGAGTCAGTAAGTCAGGGCATCATCAATCACAGTTCCTAAAGCAACAAAATTCAAATTGCTGCAGCACTGTAAGACTCTGAGTAACCAGAAGGCAGAGAGGGAATGTTTGAAATTCAAACTTCATCTGTCTTTGTTGTGTTTCAGTCCTAAAGCTCTTCATGGTCCTTCTGAAAAGTCATTCCAGTGTATTTTTCAGTATAAGGACCAAGCCTTAGTTTATACTAAGACTTGCAGTCTACAGTATCTCTGCCGTTTGGACTGGAAAAATGAAAAACTTCTTTAATTTAAATGGATTTTGAAACAGAGCCATGTATGTTTGTTCACAAAGGCTTATGAATTACCCTTTAGACTGTCTTGCACTGTGCAAGATTATACATTTCTGTGTAGTTGGTTTTGTATTTGTCAAACACATTTTTCGTTCTAAGATTTTTAGTGATTTTTAGGTATGGATACATTTAAGTGCTATGGATAGACTTAAAATTTTAACACCCTGTTCCCTTCATAGAAAGTCCAAGGATTATCACAGGGTATTCTCTTCTTCCCTAATTTAGAAATGCTTGAGAGAATCATTTGCCCCTACAAAAAAAAAAAAATTCCTCTTGAGAGGTAAAGTATAGCCTGACAGCTGATCACAGTAAAGTTTCATGCGTGTAGCAAAGAGGTCCAAAATGGAAAAGGTCTCGCTGTCTTAGCTGTAGTGAATGCTCTGGCAGCTACAGCAAAATACCTTCAATACCTACAGCTCATTAAGTAATCACACTGAGGGGATGGGTCACTTCTTACCTTGCCAAAGAAGAAGTTGTTGAATGTCCTCTACTGTCAATTTTTTAATTAACTGAGTTCTTGGCCATGTGAGTACACTGGCACTGTGATGCAAATGTGCAGCTAATCTCTGCAGCTGCAATGGTGGGATGCTTCTAGAACAGATACGTATTTACAAAGACCAGCACACAGGGTGGTACGCAAGACATGATGCACCATGTCAGCTGCTAGTCAGGTTCTCCACTCAGAGAACACAAATTCACAATCATGCATGAGCATGGACCAGTCACCTTAACCCCAAGGCTCATCATATTATATGACACCAGAAATTCAACTCAATCAAACACAGGTGAAAAGCAGAAAACAGCACTCCTTTGTGTATCACAGAGACACTAGAAGGAGCCTGGGAATTGGGAAGGTTTGTAATCAAAAGCAAGGTTTTTGTTGGAGAAGCTCTTAAGGGGCTGCACAAAGGCAGCCTCTGAAAGGGCCTATAGGGACAGAGGTGGTGATTATCCTGGAAAATCCCTTCCTGTGCTCCTGTCATCATGCACCAGGCTGGCAGAAGGCCACTAAATACCTAGCAAGGACATACAATTTGATGGGTATCAAAGATGCATATACCTTGCTCTGATCTCTGAACTGAGCATGGTGGTGATGGGGAAATTTTAGCACTTATTTGACATGATCCAGCCTAGCAAAATATTTCCGTCGTGTTTTTCTCTGTGCATTATCTGAATTGTGTCACCAAAATATCAAAAGGCAAATCTGTGTGTAAGAAGGTTGCCTGAACACTATGGGGGCCTTATCACTATGCTGATAACTGGATTTCATGCCTCTTCTGTTATTCAAGAGAAATCTTCCTGTTCAGATTAACAGAATAAACCCAAATTCTTGAGCATATTATTTTATTATTGTATTCCAAGTAACTTACTGGACATTAGGCAACCAAATATCTGAAGGAGTAAAGCCTCAGTCATAAAAGACAAAATATGGTCTGACTGCAAAGTCCAGCCTCCAGTTAAGACATACACACTGGAGAGCAGGTTACATGAGCACAAGATATTAAGGTTTTTTTCTTTCACATTTCAGTCTGCAGAGTTTGAAATAAAATGTCATTCAATTTACATAATAAGTTCAAACAAAAATTATAATTGATGAGCCATAATGATTAGAAGATTAGCTATAGAAAAGTTCTTTTCTATGAGTACCATGGTTAAAAAATATTACTATATTAATTCATACTGTGTCAATAAGTATAATTATGTTCTAATTCTGACTCCCTTCTCTGTATGAAACTACTGAAATGCCACAAGAAGACATTGGTATTAGGCCATATCCTTTGGTGCCTCTTCATACAAATTTCCCCTTGAAGTAATGTGTAAGGTTAAGTCAGGAGAGGTCCCCATTTTGTTTGGCCTTGATCTCTTAAATCCTTGCACAATATACAGTTGGAAACTTAGAAATGCTGTTCTCAAGGCTAATTTTGTGGCAGAAGGGTCTGGGTGATGCAGCACTGAGTATCTGACTGTCAGCTAACCAGCTGTGTCATTTGTCCTTTTGCTGTGTGGCTTTCCTTGCCTCCTTCCAGATGAAACTTGCTGTGGTTGTTTTCTAGAGCGAGTACAAGCAAATGCTGCATCTGGACTACAAGGAAATTTGGGTGAGACCTGCAATCTTCCATTAAGTGTGTAAATAATTCAAAGGAGCCTGTTCTCTTATACCTTTCATGACAAAAAGGGTATAAAAGGGCACAAAAACTATTAAAATGACTGACCAATGGTAGTGGGAACTTCGGTCAACAGAAAAAACTGGTGTAAAAGCGACATGGATTTCAGGGGAATTGGATTCCCTGACTAAACAGGGATCCTCAAAATTACGCTCCACCTCCTGTCTCATCTTCCTCTTAGAACAGGAGAGGCTGTGTTGATACTAACATTGGGTAAGGTTATCTCTTCCTTTTCAATACTGCTTTCTTGAGTAGTGCATTGTCGCCACTGTGTCCTGGCTTGAGGGGCATTTTAATAAGATTTCAGACCTCTCTAAATATTTTCTCTTCTCCCAGACATTCTTCCGAACAAGTCTATCACTTCAAAAATAAATTATAAGCCAGAAAGAGCTACTTACTGTGTATGCTAACTTGTATCTTCCATGTGACACAAACCAGAACACTTCACCTGACCATTTCTATAGCAAGCTTCCACACAGGCTGCACCATATCCTCATAAAGGCAGATGTAGCACTGGGTCAGGCTGGCTAACTAGGCTGAGGAGCTCTAAGGAGAGCTAAATAATGAACCACACTGAGACGACAGACGAAGAGGGCAGAAAGGAGAGAGAGGGCAGAACCCTCTGCTTTTATTTATATGTTTTTACAAATCACTGTGGATTGGAGGTAGAAATGAACACTTCTTAATTCAGTGGTTAAAGTACTTGTTTATCATATTTCTCCACTTAGTATACTGGAATTATAAACACAAGAAAAGTATAGATAGTTGCTAAGAAACTATAGCCATGTTTACAGAAAAAAGTATGAGAAAATATTACAGAAGGAAAACACTGCAAAACTACAAAACTTAGAGCAACAGGCAGATATTCTCCATGAGGGATTTCACGCGACTGAATCTGGCACGCATGTTGTCCAGCTACTTCAGGGCTTGATTCACCTCACTGTTTAAAAATATTTAAAGATATCTTGAAATTTTTTCTGACTGTGACATCCAATGGCAAGGCTCATGGTGTGTATTTTTCTGCCAGATTTCAACAGCTAATCTGTTAATTCCCAGACAAGTCAGCAAAATGAGAAACAAAGTATTCCTATTTACTTTTCTGTACTCCTGAACTGTTCTTTTTCCTTCTATCCCAGATACAGCCTTAGTGTCCACCTCAGCACTTGGGCCCTCCTTCCTGACATCTTTATTTCACTAATGCTGTGTTGCAAACCCATTCATACCTCCTCTTTTGTCCCTAGACTTGTGAGACAGCAAACTCTGTCGCATAGTCTCACCTTGTCTCACTATTCATCTTCAATTAAATGAAGAATCAGAGGATGGTGTCTACCAGAGACCATGTGTAATTTTGTGAGAGGATTGTACTTGAGGGAACCTACATAAGTAGAAACTGAAATTTCTGATATGACTGAAATGTAGGCTTTGAGGACAGATGGTTTTAGCATTTTGCTGTTCAGCATGCAGTTGAAGAGAAAAAGCCCAGTTATTTCTTTTCACAGGCCAGAGCTGCTTTTTACAAGAAGCCACCAGATAGGCAGCCTCAGCCTCTCTGAAAAAAATAGGGGACAAAAAAGATATATTCCTGCCCTGGGGCTAGCCACAGCTCCTGCCTCCTCTGAGGGAATGGGGAAACATCAGGCCCATTGTTTCTCTCCTTTTTCTGAGGCCTTCAAAAATGATGGAGAAGGAGTTGGTGCTCTTGAATAGATAAAAATGATGTAGTGCTGTGACCCAGCAGCTTTGACTATGTTCAGCACCCTGGCAGACTCAAGGAGGCTCTCCTGGGTATGAGCTGGGAAAGGGTGGAGGTGAGACAGAACTGACAAGGACTCACTTGGTCAAGAATTGAGAAAGGGAAATCTTGGTCTCTTGCTCTTCTCTTCTAGAGACATGTTAAACACATTTCCCATCCAGAAATACCAAGGGTCTGAAGAACAAAGCTCGGTAGCTTCTATCTTGAATGACCACATTTTGGGGTGTTTTGGTGTAGGGTGCCAGGCTTAAGGTCCATTTTCAGAAATGCTGAGTGCTGCCGACCAAAGGAAGGCTGCCTACAGCTGTCAGTGCTCACTGCCTCTGGGAAACACAACTCAAGGAGTTCTAAACAGCTTTTGAAATGTGTAAACTTCCAAAGCAGCTGAAGGAGCTGTGCTACTAACCAGGCAGCTTGCTACGCTGCCTGGTCTTCTCCAGCATCAGCCTCTAAAAACAGACTTGATTGTTGAATAGCATGGCCATTTCTGCAAGTGCTTCTTTGTGAATATGGGCTTGGAACCACCACCTTGTTTTTCTTGTAGCTGTGGTTATGTACAAATGGTACCTTTGCTGCATTAATTCTGGATCCAAGTGAGAATTCAAGAGAAGCTAAGGAAAAGGATGATGTTGTAAAAGGAGAAGCCAGTGCCCAAGAATTCTCTCACCATTCAGGGAGTGCCACACACACCTCCCAGGCTTTCCCTGCCAGGACTGGAGTCTGTTCCCAGCAAGGCTGATGGGCTCCCTTTCAAGCCCTGGCTCATCCACTCACTCTCAGATTCACTTCCTCCTTCAGGCACTATCCTGGGTTTTCCGCAGCAGAGTCTCAGGTGTCAATTTATTAAAATAAATAATTTAATAGAGTGGTACAGCAACAGATCAGCTTAAACTGACCCAGAAGACAAAAATCTCTGGCCTATTAGACCTCATGATTTATACACCTGCCCTCACACACTCTTCGCATGATTTCAAGTCCAATGGTGATTTCTGGGCTGGGGAAATCTAACACCTTATTGGATTCTTACTCTGTCTCCCCATAGCCAGGCTGTTAACTGCTCTTACCTTGTCGAGCTGTAGCTTCTGCTGATGGCTGCAGCCTCCTTGTCTTCTGGTTTGTGTTTCTTGTGCACTAGATCAGTCAGAAGGACACAGTAATGAAAAAGGGCCTAGACTTGGGATAAAAATCACTTAGCAACAGCTAAACATCATTGTGTTGTTAATCTTCTTCCCAAACTAAAGACAAAACACAACACTGTACCAGCTACCAAGCAAATTGACAGTTCCAAAATATCTGGATGAAAGTTCACAGCATGAGGCCCAGGGCTCCAGCAAATCCAGCTGCTTGTGCTTAGCAAGTAGAGCCAAGCAAACAGCAGATTAAATCACACAGTATTATAATTCTGAGTGACCCATTCTCTTTAAAACACCCTTACTTAAGCTAAACAAAAAGCATCTCTCAACAGAAAAGTTTTTTCTTTATAGCCAAAGAACAGTCAGGGTCCCCCGCCTGCACTTCCTCGATATCCATCTGGATTTCCATGTATATCCACCTGTGCATGCATCTGGATATCCATCTTAGCATTATCAGAAGATGATGACATGGC
>VYZT01031175.1:21706-54065 GCA_013400735.1 Pomatostomus ruficeps
ACTTTTTTTTCTTTTTTTTTTTTTTTTTTTTTTTTTAGTGAGGCTACATCTTTACTCAGATTCTTCATGGAGTCAAGCAAAATTGTGTATACATCCTTGGAGACAGAGGTCTGCTTTCTCATGCAAGGTACTAGAACTCCTAAGGGTCAGTGTGTGTAGGAAAGTCTGGTTCCTTGGCGTGATCCTTGTCAACACCAACACTGCCTTCACCACACTAGTGAGTAGCTGCAGTTGGTACCAACTCTGCCTCCACCTTCACTTTGCTCTCCATGTCAGCCTATAAGTGAGATGTGACTCAGGATATAGTGGATACCTTTTTGGTTTCACAGGTCTGGATGAGAGGCAACTTTTGTGATTAAAACAGATGTGAAATGAACTGGAGTTACTGAATCAATGATTTAAGCCCCACATTGTGTCATACTCCATGAGAGTGACTAAGGCTGCTGCTGCTCTCTCCCCGTAGCTGCATGGGGAAGTGTGTTCCCTGGACTCAGGCAGCCAAGAAATACCAACAACTGAGTGAAGACAAAATGACGAATACATAAAACTTGTAAGCAGATATTCCCATCTTTGCCAGATGCCTCAGCTCCTCTTGTCGTCTCCCATGTTAGACAAAGAGCCTGTCAAAGCCAAACAGATTGGTAGATTACGAAAGCCCCTCTGACCCACTCTCTTCTCCCAAGAGGATTCACTTCCTTTCAGCTTTCACATCATTAGCACTCTCACGGCAGGCAGGGGGTCATTTCTAATTTGTGAATGCCCTTGGACCACAAGCTGGGATTTTTAATTTGTTTACCTTGCATATTAAACAGTATCTTCAAAGGTACTGTCAATAAATCCTCTATGAATCAGGATCTTCACTCAAGACCTTGTTGTTACTTTCACTTTTTTGATTTGACTGGACGAGATTAAAAAAAAATCCTTAAGGACAATCTCAGTCACCAAACAAAGTGCAATCACTGAAATTCTCAGAGCACTGAGGGCAAACCTCTAGGGCTTTGTGGCACAAGGGAAGAGCATGACTTTGCAAAGGAGAAGTCAAACCAAGCTGCTACACCAGAGCCACAAGTGGGGACTCAATTCCTAGGGTTGTGGCAGTGAAAAATGTCTCCTGGGAGAAGCTCATGCAGGGCCTCTGCACATCAAGAGGGATGAAAGGCGCTGTATCACCTTGCCCAGGGTACCCTTGGGAGTACCTAGACCTGTGTTATCAATGCCCTGAGCACCACACACATGGAACCAACAGGGAAATCTCCATTAGTTCATCAGCTTAGCCTTCCCTCAGAGTCCATGCCATGAAGAAAAGTATAGAGCTCAATGCAGCTGTTACAGCCTTACATCTTCATAAAACCTTGCTTGTAACCTTATCCCTCTTATCTCTTCTCCAGGGTAAAGGAGAAAGTTTTATTTACTTTTCATGTTTTGAATTCACAAAATAGCTCTATTAAGTTTATAGGGCAAAAAGGGAAATATTTGCATATGTTTGAGTGTAAATGCATGACAGTAGATCAGTAGTGCTCATACTTTCTCCCCTCTCTGGCAGTGGTGTTGCAGGGCTATTGAACTGTGGCACTGGTCACATGAAGAGCCACGTGGAACACAGCAGGTTTGGTTCACAGGGTTTCTGCTAACCTTGCTCCCACTTTTAGCTCCTAGGAGGTTTGCTCACACGTCTAGACCAGGTCTGAGTTTCTAAAAAGTTGGAACTGATCTTCTCATGGAAACTGTGGCACAACCATCACATTTAATAATATGTAATCAAATGATCATTTGAAAGAGGCACAGTTAAAACTATCCCATATTTGGTCCTTTGAATTCTAATCAAGATTTTGGCACATTTCCCAAGGAAATGGAATGTGGAAATTAGAGCAAATATGTAAGGACCCAAGAGATCCCCATTGAGCACAGATAAGTTTAATGATAGATTGGTTTCCTGATCTTTCTACTCTGGTACATCTCTAAATTTCACTGGATGCTTCATAGGAAGCTGCAACAGGGAAAAGAAATTAAAAAAAAAATCTAAAAGAAAAGCAAACCACAAACTACCTCTCAAGTGCTTATGACTTGACCTTCTCCAGGGTAAGGGGTAAACCGCCTTTCAAATAATTATGTTTAGAGCTTACCTTACATCCTGAAACATCAAGGATATCCTACAACACAGCATTGGAAAAGAAAAGAGTGTTGTCAAACTAAACACACACTTGAGCAAACACTGTCAACCAAGGGACACTTCCTATCTCAAAAGATAGTTTCCCTTTTCATCACCTCCTGGGCTTTGCCTCTGCTTCATCATAAGCAACTGCTGCAGTGGTCACAGCTTCCTCTTCTACTCACCCTTGCCTATGGTACTTGGTTCTTCCAGGTAGGGTTGCTCCATCGTGGAGAAGGTCTGGTTACATCAAGCAGTCTGCCCAGAGGGTAGCAGGAGTGTGAACAGACAAACAAAGCAAAAAAGAGGCAACAGAGGCAGTGGGTAACCTTGGGCTGGGACCACAAAGAGCCACCTCTGTTTGCAGAATATCTCAGCATTTATCTTCATAGCTGGATCTTCTCTTCAACAATCCTCACCAGTATTTTCTTTCCTGTGTTCAGTGCCATGAGTCTGGACTCAGGGCTCATGTCCTGCCTGTAGTCTTTTTGTACATGCTCTTCCGCTGCCTCATGGAAAGTCAACAAGTGCAAATGACCCTCTGTGTCTAACACGGCAGCACAAGAAATGCTGTAGGGCATCTGCGAGCTGGGGTATGGAGCCACACTGGTGATGGGAGCAGCACCACAAGGCCCTGCATAAGACCCTGCTGCAAATTGGTGCTCTGGAGTGGAGAGACTGTGGCCACACCAACAGGGACAGCCAGCTTCATAGACTGAGCCCCCTGGAAAGGAGAATGAGAGGCCAGAAGAGCCCCTTAGACAATGAATTATCTAAATCAGGCAGTAAGATGTAACACTGATTGAAAAGCTTGTTCAAATTGCTTTCCCTGTGATTCATAAACTCTTCATGTAAATTCATATGTTAGGATGAGCACAAAAATTAGAAAGCTGGAATAAGATGGCTTTAATTTAAATAAGAGACATGGTTGTGAATATTAGGCCTTTACACTGTTAGCAGTAACCCATCAGATGTTAACAAAATCTGATATGCAACAGTTTTACATATCCCCTTGTGGGAGAAAGATCAACTTGCAAACCGCTTTATAAATCAGCCACACTGTTAGAGTTAGGCTACTGTATCTAAATGGCTTTTAGATATGCCTCCTGTTTTCAGCTACCATATTTACAAATGAAAGCTTTTTCAAACCACGTCTTTTAATATAATTTGCATATTTAGTAATACATTGATTAACATTAAACACGGATTATTGCAATTTATTTCAGAAACAGATGGGATGCATTAAGTGAAAAGCCAGAGCATTTAAACAGATCACGCTCCCAGTCTGACTCCCGATGATTGATGAATACAAAAACTTTATTAACTATCAAGAAAAAGAAAAAGGAAAGGATATTTCATGCTGACTCCTTTTCAAGTACCTGCCTTGCTTGAGAGTACACAAAACTGCCATTAAGAGGAATTTAAATAAAATAATGCCATTCAGATGATGTGCCTGGCTTTACAGAAAGCTCTGGCACAAGGAAGACAAAATTCTGACCCTCGGTCTCAGCTGAAAGGAGGAAAAACCTGCCCCAAGAGCTCGGGACTGGTCCCCAGCCGCGGGCCCGTCCCCGGTGCCAGTAGGTGGCAGCCGCCCACAACACACATTTCCAAGACACATTTTGGGCTGGGTTGGGTTTTTTTCAGCGTTCGCGAGAAACTTCTCGGGCTGGGGGAAAGCTTAGTCGGGTTTCCTTCTCTTCGCAATGGCCTCATAGCACCTGGCTTTCAAGTACGCTGCCTTCAGTTGGCACCTGATAGTAGGAACACCCTGGGATATGCTGTAGTGCTCTTATGTGTGTTTGTGTGTGCAAGTATATAGGTGTGATTTTGACACAAAACCAAGATGCACATAAACTGTATAAAATGATCTATTAATCAGTCACATGCACAAGGATGTGCATGGTTTTTTAATAGCAAAAAGAGCATTTAGAGCAGCAATGCAATGTAAACATGCTATTCATGTTTACAAATATTCTCCTCAAAGAGAAACCTTCATTTCCCAAAAACAAGCTGACAAGTCTTTCATCTCTATTTAGGAATATACATTGCAATATTCAAGGAAGGAATAGGCAGTGTCACTGAAAGGTAGGTCCATTGGTGGTTTTAAAACCTGACAGTTCATGAGCCATGGAAGTGTGGTACGGGAGGGATTACTTCTCTATGTGCCCTGCTTCTTACACTCTTTTAAGAAAATGTATCCACTGCTGGGCACTGATTAACCCATAGCCTGACCCAGTGCATTGGTTTGTATCTTATTTAAATTAGCTTTCTGTATAATTAATGATGCAGCCAATTAGTCTGACAGAGCCTGGATACCATAGCTAAAATAAGCTTTGACACTTCAATAGATCTCTTCAAGTAGATTACATAAATGTTATTTCTATACTACCCATTCAGAGCCTTTCCTTTTGTTTTACATTTCTAACAGGAATGGTCCTTCCCAAAGCAGGAGGTGGAGGTCTCCAAAGAGAAGCAGTTTTATCTTTCCCCTTCAGGTCATTTTATTTCCAAGTGGGCCTTGTTTTCCTCCCATGCAGTTGCACATGGACTTTGCAATTTAGTATAGTGAAGGAAGATATTCTGTCCTCCACACAAATATAGACTCACAGGCAGCGTAATTGTATTCTTTTCTTTCAGGATGCAGAATGTAAGTTACTATAGAACTGGGAAAATACGACTCCATCCATCAGAGCACACAGTTGATCATGAGGGAGGAAGAATGGCTCCCCTTGAGCAAAGTCTGAGGAAAGAGCCCTGGGAAAGGGAAGGTAGTTTTATCTAGGGTTCTGGGGGGTCTGCTCCAAAATTTGTCCAAAGAGAAGGAGCAAAATCAGGTGGGACTGATTGTACTGATCCTGGGATTTAACTCCCAAATTCACAGATTTTCCCAAGTTCTCTGTGAACCCAGGGGAAACTAGCAGAAGGAACCTGTGTGCTCAGTCCTCTATGAGTCAACCTACCACCCCTGCAGTCAGGTGTCTGTAAGATGAAAGGACGCTCCAAACTCCAGGCCCAGGGCTGAGCAGGGAGATCGGCCACTGGTGGACACAGGAGAAGAAACTATTTGGTTTTTTATCCTGCACTGCTGTTCCTCCTTCTCTGTCCTCTTGACCCTGAGAACTCTTGTAGTGGGAAGTGATTTTCAAAACCTCCACTTTGTGAAGGGAATAAGGAGAGGTGTGTATGGCACAGGCCTCTCCTGCACAGAGCCCAGCAGGAAGATCAGCCTGTACACATCTGTAGCAGTTTGGGTGCTCATATGTAGCACAGCTGGACACACAGCCTCACTGAGAGATGGCACATGGCTTGGCCAGTTCATACCCTACTGTTCGAGCTCCCCTCATCTCCATTCAACTTTGGAAGTGGACTATGTCTTGACTGCGTTATTTAAACCCCTTAATCTACAACCCCTCTATTTTCTGTTAATTTAGTTTTGTGCTGCTGTTACAGTATGCAACTCTGGACATTTCTTTAGGTCACAATTTTAGGAAAGATGCTATGCACACTCCATCTTCAGTTAAATCTTTTTCAGATTAATCCACTGTTTAAGGTTACTTGAGTAAGTTTCTTTGCATTCACTAGAATGGGGAGAATTTATTTACGGGAAAAAATAATAGAGAGTATTAATTCATGAGCTTGTTAATATCTATGAGCTCTCCCAGCTCTGGGAAAGAAATTCGTTGTTAATAATTTGGGTTGCTGTGGCACAGAGCCAATGTTTCAGTTACACTACAAAAAGCACCCAAAAATTACCAATACCTCTTTTCCCTGTCTTCAAACTTTTATTAAATACTCTAAAGTATTTAAAAGGTCAGTTACCCATTTTGCTGCTATCAGGAGATTACTCTAACATGATGTGTTTGTCTCCTATTGTGAGTAGTGAAAATCCCCCTGTATCCAGTGTGTTTTGTTTGGATTGAGATGGCATGCAGCTGATGGCTGTGACCTTCATGGTGGCTTAGATCCCTGGCTGGCACTGATTTTTGATTTAGTGCCGATCTGCTGCGCTTGTCACAGGCTGCAAGGTGCTTTCCATGCACTAATGGAACAGCTCAAGGGCAGAGGGGCCCTGTAAATGTCTATCTTTCACCAACACTGTGCTAAATAGAGAGCTGAGTTTTCTACATGTGAATGACAGAACCTGAGATTATATACAGGAGTGAACTGGGAGTTCTTTCACCTGGGCTGATGTTCAGCAGTAAATAAATGTCACTGTAAAATGAGAAGTTTTTATTATTCTGAGTGGTAATGAATATAAGTGTACAGTATTAAACAGGATACTTAATATTGCCTATATATCCACATCTGAAGACAGGAACTAGCTCCATACAGCCCGTGTCCTCACAAGCAGTTATTTCCTTTGAATACCAGAAGATTTGTACCAGAGTTCAGTTTGACTCTGTCTGCACTAATAAGTCATTAATAAATCCTGTTCCTTAATGACATATTCAGCTGAAAATGAATTCACCCTGAGCTCTCCCTCACAGGAAGCCAGCACACTGGATTGCAAATGGCAAAGGATTCCAGGTTAACTCTTTGCTTATTCACTGAAGTCAGGAATAGATGAAGGACCAAGAAAATGCTATCTACATAGAAAAAAATCACTTACTAGGCTTCAGGGAGGTTTCTTTGACTATGAAAGCAGGGAAAGGCTGTTAGGTTTGCCTCAACCTCCCCCTTTTAGGGAGTAATGCATTGTGTTTTAGTCTCATAATAATCTTATAGTTTATTTTTAACAAAACAGGTCTTAACAGGATAAACATATTTCTTGCACTCAGGACTTTCTGGGGAGCTTCATTGTAATTTCTGTATATTAGATACAAGCTGGAATATTCAGAGAACATAAACAAATGGGATAATAAATACATAACCTCTTAAATATAATGAACCAGATCATACCATTAGTTTCTGCAAAGGAATCCTGAGTGAAATCAAAATGAAAAACTATGCATGGGCTTGGAGTGGAATGAGAAACTCTGATTACAAGCCAGAACTGTCTCTCTCTCTCAGCTGATTACCTCTCTCCTCATAACGGGAAAATTATCTAAGTTTTAACTACTGAACTGCTTTTTTAAGTTATTGGTTTAATCAGTAAAGTTGCCATCACTAATTTCTAAGGAGAGAGATAAAAGGAAAGAGGCCACTGCTTCCTTGTTCTGTGTCTTGACAGCTAAGTGCATTCTCAAGACTACTCAAAACAGCATTTTGCTGCCCATTGCCCCATGGAGAAGCAAGGGGTAATTGTAACCTGGGAGCACTTTGGCTAGGGAGTGATGCTCAGGACCAGCTTTGCTGACCTCAGTCTATGTGCTGGGTGAAACCATTAAACAATTTTCTGACCAAAGGGGTACAAAAAAGCCATAGCAAAAGAAAACTATGCAAGTAATTTTTCAAACCAGTTTTCTTACTTCTGGAAAGCAAACAAACAAAACTATGATATTGAATTAATGTATTATAAGTATATGAATTTTTAAATCAACCAAGGAATTTTTATGGGGAAGGTAGAGGGAGTAACATCCACTATAGAATTTTATAATACAGGGATTTAGTGTCATTTTCTCCAAGCCCTTTTTTTTTCCAGCAGTAACGGATGGAAAACTCTATGAGTTTTGTCTATAGTGAAAGACCGGTAGGAGACGACCCATAGTCCTCTCATTTGGCCCATGAAGGTACTTTCACTGGTTTTGACAGTCAGAGGCCAAGCAGGATCAGGCTATAGGACATGGAGCCTCAGTTTCCTCATCTGTGACAGAGAAGTGCTTTCCCTAAGGATCTTGTTGGGCTAATTAATTGTCATTATCAGACTACAACAAGCCTTACCTGGACAAGAGTGAGAAGCTATCAGTCCCAGCTAGGGCTGAGCTCTCTATTGGGCTTCAGCCTGAGCCTTGGCTCAGAGGGAGATGATTTGGAGAGATGAGGCTAACACAATACACTTCCAGGCTGTGGAGGACCGGGCTTTCCCTCCAGCACCTGGTGCTGCCTGGGGTTCATTCAAGCACTGTGGTGGTTTGGAAGACCTTGAGAGGGACACCTGGAGCTGTCAAATCATACACTGCCCAAAGCTGCCAGGCTGGCCCCCTGCCTGCATCCAGATTGCTGCTGGGCACACAGCTCCCTCCACCACTCCTAAGGGAGCCAGCATCTGGCAACCCCATACCACTGCCTTCCTCCTTTCTGCATAAACTCAGATACCACAAGAAGTTGAATACCTGACAGACTTGTCTGCCACGAGTGGAGGGCTTAGTATTTTTAAGATGCAGTTCAAGTGTGTTGATGTGCACTGCGTTGTGCCAAAGCCTGGACCTTGCTTGTGAAGACACAAGTGACCCCTCCCCTGCACCTTGCACCTTGCCCTGGGGCTGTCCCCATCGTCCCAAGACCCCAATACCTGAACTTCTGGACATGTCTGTTTAAACAGTGCTGGGACAAGACTTGTCCTGGTGGTAAAATTGGGATCTTGGAAATGCTGTTGCAAGAAAGGCTTGGACATCTGTAGTCAAGATCTGGTGTAGAATATCAGAGCTGCTGACAGGCTGATGAGAGACTGCAGGCAGGCCTGTGTATTGGTGGTCATACTTAAAAGACAATATTTCTTTTGCTTTGGTGTGCACATGATGGTTTTACACAAATTAGCATCCCTGGATACTCATATATTCCCTAGCATGGAACTAAGTTAGGGGCAGAACAAGAAAATTACTCGGTTTGCTTCTTCATTGTACTTATTTTATAAGAAGATAACAGATCTAGGAAGTAAATGTTTTTTGCCCCAGCCACAACAAAACTGTCATTGGAAATTCAGGACCTATATGGACAGCATGTAAGAGCATGAATTTACCTAACACATAAATTATATCACTTGAGAATGCTTCACCTTTACATTAACTTTTCCCTATAAAGCTGCCAAGGTCAGTGAGACCTTGGTTCATCTGCTCCATAAGTGCCAGTTGTTTAAGGCAGAGTTGCTGTGGAACAAGGCTCTTGAAATATTCCTACCTGCCAAATTTGTGAATCAGTGGATAATCTCACATATGTGTCAGAGCCTTTACCAGCCTTTCTTATCCCCTACTGCAATTTAGGCTTTCTAAGGCAGCATATTTCCATGTGTTCTTTGAACACACCTGCCCTCTGGTATTTTGACAAAATAGGGTATTATCTAAAAACTCGCTTTGCAAAACTTACAGAAAGTGTTCAACATGCTCTTTCTTGTTCAACTGGACAGTGACACATGCAGTACGTAATGCCTGTGAACCATGGATCCCTATGGCTGATCCACTCTGCAGAGCTGCCAGTAAATGGATAATGCAGTCATCACATCCTATGAAAGACCTTTTTCTTCTTCTTAATATTTTTGCCATTGACTTTTTGAGATTTTTAACTGGGGCTTACATCCATAAGACCAAATTCTGAGGGAGTCTCTGGGCCTGATCTGTCTTTTTGCATGCATGAGGCTGAACACTCAGTCTGTCAAATGGCTGGAGAGTCCCAAAGTGAAGGATATGAAAACCTAATTTTCAGACTTAATTTTTAAAAAAGCTGCTTCAGTGTTATGTGGTACAGAGATATCTCATTAGCTCTTACCAGATCCCTGCCTTTGGAGGGCTCTTTCACTGTGCTAATGGCACTTTGACATTTTGTGGATTACTCTTTCAGGTTCCATAATCAATTTAACATTAACATTCATGTAAACTATTAATGAAATAATATTAAAAAAGAAAAATGTTCCTACAATACTGCAACATTTTAATGCCTCATTAAAATCATTAGTAATGCTAATACTAAAGAACTTACTTCATCTTTCAGAGAACCCCAAAATAAATCATAATCAAATGTTTGCTAACATACAGCCGGAGAAATAATTTATACATTGCTGGCATATAGGCATCACGTATGCTAAAGATGACACTGTAAGGTCACATTATTAAGCACTCACAACTAGTTCTGGCTTTGGAAACTCATTGTACACAGTATTATTTTATAATTATCATTAAACATACTGAATATTGTTTGCAGTTTTTATTTATTAGGAAAAAAAGTATATACTGTGCCTCTAAGCCAGCCAGTGCTTTCATGGAATTCAAGTTGCAAACAATGTCATGCTTCACTGACCTCAATGACTTACAAAGGCCATTTATATTCAGTACTCTCATTTACTCTATCTTTAAAAATGAGTAAGAGACATATATTAATAGCAAGAAACTGGGAGAATGATTGCATCACTACCCATCTCCAGACTTATTGCAACACTTCATTCTCAAGGAGTTGAACTGGCATGGGAATGTAAATGTCGTAGATAATATTTATATAAATTTTTCCTACCTGTGTAAGGGTAGGCCTGTGGTCTTCCCTTTGTTGACCAACTTTTGCATATCATCCTGAAGAGCTGTAGCCACAGGAGTAGCCTTTATTCTGTGAATTGTAAGGGTGAATATCAGAACAGGTTCTGATTTGGGGCACTCTTTAGCCATTTAACAGGGATGTCCTTAGCAGTGGGCTGAGAGGAAAGATGTCTCCAGGTGGGTTCAGCACTGTGTCACACCAGCACCCTCTTTGGAGCAGTCTGGAGGAGTGACGAGGCAGCTGCTAATGCTGAGGAGCTGGAAAGCTTTCTCAAATGGGTATATCATTTGTTTAAACCACTGTGGACATCCACTTACACCAACGAGCCACCCATTCCCAGACCAGCAGTCCTGTAATGTAAAGTGGCAAATGGGCAGGTAACTGAGCACACAAACCCACAGCAAGGAACCAGAGAAAGAAACCCTCCAGCCTTTCCCTGAGAGCCCCACACTGGCAACCAGTTCAGCAGCACAGGTACCAGGATCCAGCCTCCTAGCCCCTCTCAGGGTGACCCCCATGGACACAAGCTACCTCTTGAGTCAGGGTTGCCCCTCCCACATAGGCTGGGCTAGGCAGGACTGCTCCAAAGGAAACTGCAGCTTTCCCTACCATGAGCCAAGTTTGTTGTGTTAGGCTGGGGACATGCTATGTTGCTGCACTGAAGAAAGGAGTTAGCTTGGCTTGGAGGTTCTCTCCATTAAGTTACAGTATTCAGTTCATCCTTCATTCTGGAGCAAAACATACACAATTTTAAAAAATCACCTCCTCACCATTGGGTTTTGCTGGTTGCTGTGCCAAATATTTGAGACCAGATCCACTGGAGTAAAGAGGAGCTTTGGTCTTGACTTCCAAAAAGGAGATACCCGCCCTTTTCCGGACAGTGTCCCAATCCACTCACAGAACACCAGTCTCATTAACAGCAAAGACAGCTTTGCATGTCCTCCCTGTATTTCCAGCGTTGGCTGACACAAGCCCTCATTGCTGAACAGATTTTGCTTTGCAAAACCTTCTTGAGGAAGCTCAGCAAATAAATCCATTGGCATAGCCTTCTGAATTCAAAATCAGAGGGCTGATTCTGGCATGGTTTACATTTTCTGTTTTAATTTGTCATTTGGTTTAGATGAAAGGTTAATTGCGTTTTCTCTTAATATATCTAATATATTGTAGTAACAAGCAAGCTCTAGAAATGATAAAGTAATTTGTTAAAAAGCTCAGCTACATCATCTTTAGCCATTCATGTTCCCTTCAGAGAGAAAATTAATTGTTCCAATCTAGTAATCTACAAAAGAAATACAGCCGACAAAGGGTGAAATATGAACATCAATGGTAAGTTTCAAATTTACCCTATTTATTTTGAATGTAAGATCTCATGACCCACTAAAATTCAGTTCACAGTGTTTTATGAAAAATAATGGCTGAAATTGAATGTCTTAATTTACATTTAATGCAATTAAGAATGGTTTAAATTGTGACTGATGAACAGCACACACAGATGTCAGTCAGTTTCATCAGAATAAATTGAAGTCAGTGTCAATGAATGCTCCACTGATAAATCCCACTTTACATAAAATTAATAAAAATAAGGAAATATAATCCTTAGCTAATTGCAAAATGTTCTGGAATTCCCCTGAATTTTGGAGGGGGTAGGGGTGTGTAAGTAGAAAAAGCCGCAAAGTAGAATATGAAAAGCGATTTATTTTCAAAGGTGCCCTGTGTGAAATTGTGTAATGGTCTGAAAGTTTACTACAAAGGGTGTTTCTGTGCAGAAACACCTTGCTTTACTGAACTGGGTTGTGGCAGAGTGAGGAAGACGCCTGTAATGTGCAGCTGTGCATGATTACAAAAGAGCTGTTCTCCTTGCAGATTCCTGGGAAGTGCTGTGCCTCCACACAGGGTGCAGCATCCAAAATTGTATTGCCCCTGCTTTTGCAGCTTGCTGGGGACCTAACTTACCTTTGTCAAACCTGGTGCCAGCAAAAATTAGCCCAGAGTTTTCAACCCTGTGCAGTGAAAGCAATGGAAATACCATTTAGTGCTCTCACTTGTAAAGAGAGTGAACTCCTCCACATCTTTCACCTCTCTGTTGGCACAGGACTGACATGACAGCATCATGGCTCATTGTGGGTCCCCTGAACACTTCCACAGTTAGGAAGGTAATTTTTGTAAAACTAATATAAATTCAGACTGATTTATAGAATGTTTTTGAGGCAAAGCAAGTGTACACTGGAATTTCACCAAAAATTTGATAAATGTTTTCCATGCTAACATACGAGGCCAGCTTTCATTCTGCATTCTGCATTGAAGAGATATTGTTGCTTTCTAAACAAATACAAAATATTTTTCAGTCTGCCTTCCTAGTGCAAACATCAAATGTAGGGAATGCTGTAAGCTCAGCATTTGGCTTGCAAAGTAGTTACAGAGCAGTCTTGCAGTTCTAGTGCAGGAAAGAGAGATCCAACAAATGCTGAAGCCAGAAGGGTTTTGAGCATTTCTTCTGTTTCTCTAAGGACTGCAGAGGCTGATTTTAACAAATCTAAATTCTCAGGGTAAACAAAAATCCTTTCTGTGGAAGACCAGGACACTACAGGAAAACACTGAGTTTCCTCACTACAAATGCCTACATGTGCTTGTGGTGGTCACTGTCATCAGAAAAGCTCTGGAGAACAGTTATCTGATACGTGTGAGTTGTTTCTTGTGATTTCAAAGGTAATCATAAACACTTCCCTTGGTAAAGGCTTCAGATTACCAACCCTTTGTTTGTGTATATATAAAGACAAATACCTCTGAGATAATCCCTTTTTCACATCAAACTATTTCCAGCCAAGTTGGAGAGGTTTTGTGTGACTGGAAAGCCATAATCTTCTAAGACCAAGGCACCACACCTTCTGGAATGTGGGAAAAGACAAATTATGATGCTAGTGTAACTAAACCTCCCAGCAGTATTTTGCAGTTAGAAGCTTGTCTTTTCATGCAGGAATTGTGGAACAAGTGGTGATAGCGCAAGCTGAAGTTGGCACTTAAGTGTACATGGTGTATATTTTGCATAGGTAGGAAATTACTCCTTCCCTCTTTCAGGATATGCCTGCTCTCTGTTGTGTGTCTGTTCTGTGATACCAGATTAATCAGGATACCTTAATTGTGTATTCTCTTTGAGTGCAGGTGCTCATTGTCTGGATGTTAAAGAGTTGAGTGTCCTACCTGTCCTTATACAATATGGACACTGGGCCAGTCTGTGCCCTAGACAGGTCGGCTGAAAAACGTACTAAACCAAGGGAACAGGAATGATTTATGCAGCTCCTTTCTGGTGCCCAAAAGCAAAAGGACACAAATTTAGGCTACTGTAGTGTCCTGCACTCCTGCTCACACTTCCTGCTCCTGTGAAATATTTGCCTGCCCGGCCAAGCTCCAGTTGCTGGGCTTGCATTTCCATAGCCCTATGCAAAACCAGACACTGACCCAAAAGCCATGGGAAGCACCTGCCACCAGCAGGAGCTGAGCACTACCTCTCCCTGCTCAAACCCGTGGGAGCTGTGGGTGCTCCACTCCCCATGTTAGCCAAGTCTCTCAATCCATCTATGGACCGTACAGTGTCAAACACAGCTTGTTCAATTCTTGCCAGCGACTGCAAAGGCACCAGTTTAAGCACTTATCTAGGGCCAAATTCTCAAAATGGAGGTGCCCAAGACTGCAAACCAAAAAATGAGATGTGTTCAGAAGTACACTCAGAATTGCATGCAGTATTAGTACAATGTGTCTTTGCTATGCCCTTATTATCTTGTAGATATATAGTGTAATTTATGCTAATAGACTAACTCCCAAATTTACCCTTGCTGTGTTAGTTACTTTTCTAGAAAGTACAAGTGGCACACTGTTAGCAAAGAACCAGAAAAAAAACTAGAAACAGAGGGCAGGGGACCAGCCGCTGGTGATCCACCCCAGACTGCAGGGCACAGAAAAGTGCCTTATATTTTATTTTCCTTATATTTTCTAATGCTTTTTCAATTTAGTTTTAAATGCATAGGGCTTCATGTGATGGAGCTTCTCTGTTTCCCTTGAGAAATTGCTCCAGAGCTGTATTATATATTTTGCTCTCAGGAAGCTTTTCCTGATTCTTAACCTAAATTTTTCATTTGTTAACTTCATCATATTACTCCTACTTATATTTCTTTTGTCAGCCTCAATAACTTTCCCCTTCTTATTTGATAGCTGTACCCTTCAAACATTTGTAGAATGCCTTTCTACCCTCACCTTTTGTAGTCAAGCTACATATATTTGGGGGTTTAACTATTTTTTCAGTCATTCTTTTCATTCCCTTACTCACATTTGTTGCTCTTCTCCACACAGTTTGCTCTTTTGTTCAGACAAGAAAGTAAAGGATATTCTAAATGCATATTTCTCTTGAAAATAAATGCTATGCTTTTGTTTGCTTGCCTCCTCCATCCACAAATTTTCCCCCTTTTAGGCTAAATATATAGAGGGGAGTACAAATGAAGGAGGCAGGATTTGCATAGGCATGTAGACTGCCTTGGAGTGACACAGGATGCTAATAAAACTGGTTTAAGGGGATTTTCTATGTACATTTTTTTCCATTTGACTTTAAGAGATCATCACTCAATGTTATTTCTTAAACTGAAGAATCTAAGGCGAATGCTTTGACTTGATTTTAAAGACATTGAATTTTTTCTGCTGGTATAAATAGTATGGACACAGTAAAAGTACTTGAGAGAGCCTAATGAACCATTTCTTACACCCCATTACCTTTAGTCTGATATGACTGAGAGTACGGGTACTAATTATCCTCTCTTTCACAGGCACCGACATAGATCTACAGTAGGTCTTAAAACACAATATTCCATACAACTCTTAGCAGTACCTCATGTAATACATTTCTGTATTTTTTTCTAATCGAAATTTAAATTAGAGGCATGCCACTTTCCATCTACCTGCCACTTATATATGTTTTATGAACAATTCTTTTAGATTATTTCCTACAAAAAAAAAGTGCAGGTAGCACACAGCCAGTCACAGAGCAAGTCCTAAAAATTAAAGGATTTTTCTTTGAAAGGAGTGAGGCAACCATACTGCTCTAGTGACAGAGAAGCTCTGCACAGTGGAGACTAGCACAGGAAAGCTGCCAGTTGAGGGAATCAAGGGAGTGTGAGACGAGCACAAGAACAGAGCTCATTTCCCCTGGGTCTCTCGGAGAATGGAAAATTGCTTTTACTAGTTTAGCTCTGCTTTTCTGTACAAGAAAAGAGTGGGGAGCAAGGCTGATCTAGGGGGATAGGAAATCATGCATCGCTCTGCACTGCTTTGCATTTCACAGATAGCCTTGCCGAGGTGATGCAGGTGCATCAGGCAAGATGTATGCCTGTCATTATCAGTGGCTGTGATTTTGCAAATTATTTGTCGGACTTCCCAGGCTCAGGTCATGTGAGGAACCTTGCCAGCATCCTCCAAATTCTAGCCTTGCTGGTCCACCTGGAATGCAAACTGCAAGGCTCCAATACCTCACTGCCCTGGGGCAAATGCTGTTCCTACCTGGAGTGCTGATTTGCACGACTGTAACTGAGCTTGAACCTTTATCTCACGTCAGGTGGAAGATGAAGTTTTCTGCTGGTTAACGAGGAAACACTTGGAAACATATGAGCTGCATATTGGGATGCAGATGGTTCTATAAGACAGTACATACATTTATAAAGGAGACATGTAAGGTCATTGGGAACCATCTGCTTTAAATATTTAAATGTCCTTACACTAAACGTATGAGTAGTTTTGCCCTGGACTTGTAATATTAGCCATCTACCAATTTTTTATAATAATGGTGAAACATAAGAAAAATGGGAAGGTGGGAGACAAGGCATGGCAACCAATTTACAACATCTGGGCCCTACACAGCCAGTTCAGCAGCAACGCAACCTGTCCAGGAGCCATTTGCTCTTTTTGCAGTGGATCACCCCCAGACAAGAGCGCATCTTCTGGGACTCTCCTAAAGTCCTGTGCTGCTCTGACCTGGCAGAAGGGAAGTCACTAAGCAGTCTAACTATCAGGAAACCTCCATGATGCTCCTCCTTGGATAGGGTGTTTCCGTAAGGGGGTAGTTTCGGCATGATTTACCTTGTCCAAACAGCAATTGAAGATCTTTTCCTTGCACTAGTCCATATTCTAACTGAGCATCAGAGAACTATGGCTCCAGAAACTCTTGCCGCTGCTGACTCTGCACTGATTTTCCCAAGAAGACAGGCTCCCACTTTCTGTAAGTTACCCCCAGTAACACACCAAACTAAACCTGCTGTGTCCCCCTCTCTGTATCGTGCTTCTTGCATGGTTTGAGACCCCTATCCTTGCAGGCAGTCATGCTGGTACTCAGAGAAACCACCAGCTTTAACTGCCCTAAGTCCAGCCTATGCAGACCTGTGCTTTTTCTGAAGGCAAATGTAGTGTTAAAACACTTTTGTCCTCCTTTACTTTACTGAAGAATTTTTCACCAAACAGAAGCACCCAGGTAGAGAAAGGAGCTGGAGAGCTTCCAGGAATGCAGCAATGCTCCAGCCCTGACTCTCAGCTGCACTTCTGGAGCCCACAGCACTACAGTGGTCCCCAGAGCTCCCAAGGAGGAGCAGTCCAAAAGGATCCACATACTCTGGGTTTAGTTCCTCACTGCAGCTCCTGTAATCAACATGGAAAGACACAGAGCACCAGCTTCTTTCCATCTCTGGGTTTATCTAAGACAGCTGCGTTGGGCATCCTGGGCTGGTGTACTCACAGTGCTGGCTCACAGCATTGAAGAGCCCTTCTGTGGCAGGCTGGGCACGGTACCCACAGCAAGCAGAGCTGCTGCTCATGCCTGTGCCACCAGCAGACTATTTCTTTATGTATTTTGTGTCTCTTTGTCTCCTCTGTAATCTGAGGAACAGAACCCACACAATCAAATTTTTAAATGGTCATCCAGTTTCACACACTTTGCTGGGAGTATACACATACCATATTCATCATACTTACGAACATACATATATATATTTATATATATTTTATATATATATATATTATTCCTGGGGTCACATTTTCCCTGAGGTATGTCCCTGCACTACAGTTCTCCTGGTCAATCTGTCTATCAAACACATGCAGGTATGGGGATTCATGAATTTACCAGGACAGATGGGTTAATTTTGATGGTAAAAATCTGTTACCAGAAGAAGGAAACCTGTTCTGTTGCTCTCCTCTGGAAATAAATGAGGAATAAAACCACAGCTGAAACCATTCGTGAGTGTTTTTCAGTTGGAATCATTCTCTCTCAGACTGCCTTGAACTGTAAGAACAGTTCTGCCTGCAATTACCAAAGCCTAGGAGCATACCAGGATAACCTCCTTCCCCAACATGAAGCCTTCAATTGTACTATTGAAAATGACAGTTGGTTGTTGTTGCTATTGCATTTTACTGATGTCATGATTTAGAGCCTTGTCTTACACCTACTGAGGAGAAAAGACAAACTCCACCACCTTCTGGGAGCCCCCACGTTCTTCCAAGTACTCTTTGAGATTGTTTGGTTTAGGTTTGTTGGTTTTTTAAATTTTCCCCAGGAGACCTTAGTCTGTGTTATTACAAATTCACTACATGTATCTTATCTTCATTTCAGTATTTCTGTCCTTTTTAAAGACCTCTTTACAAATACTGCTTGCACCATCTTGATAGCAGCTTTCAATTCAGAGCAACAATGTGACTTCTTAATGAAACCTGTGCATCTATGTATCCTTCGATAATATTCACAAGCAACCCCAAATGGCTACCCAGAGAAAGAGTGAAGAATCTGAAAAGAAGATAAACAACAAAAAGGATAGATGAAAAGCAAAATTGTGAGAAATAATTGCACTGCTCTGCTCGCACAATTAGAAAGCATATTGGAGGAAAACAGTTAAATTAGCTCACTGAGTGCATACAGGAGTTTTGAAGCTCAGCTGTCAGCTCAATTAAAAACATACCCTAACAACAGCACACTGATTTGTAAAGGAGATGACATTCTCCAACAGCCTGAAATGGTCTCTGTGGCACCACTAGCAGCCACCCTCTCCTGCTTTCCTTGTCCTTTGAAGCATTATAGTCTACCTAGGATGATTTCAGACTGTCAGGGCTCAAAAACAGCTGTTCCTTTTCTGGAAATCAAGCAGCCCAGCCTTCCACTTTCTATGGCAACAACAGTGAGCCCTTCGCAATCTGACCTGCCAAGGAAAACCTGCTGTTAATTAAACGTTAATTGCCTTAATGCAGTATGCATTATGTAGAAAAACGTAAGTTATTTTAATCTGTGTTTTAAAGAACACATCTGAGGCTTAAAGTGTCAGGCAGAGGTACCTTACAAACTGACAGATATACATTGCTTTTACCCTTTTGATGTTAGAAGAGACTCCTATGAGTTTAATAGAAGTGCTGTTCTATTATTTTTCCGACTTTCAGGTCTCTTTCAGATAATTTATTTTTATTTCTGTGAAACCCCAAATGCAACATTAATAGGCAATTTTGAGTGATATCAAGATGCATTTTTTAATTACATCAATTATTTATTTTTATTTTAAAATAAAACAGGAAGTTAGCCTAATTCCAGCGGACAGAGGGTGTGATTTGCTTGAAGGATCTTTAGTCCTGGATAGACAGGAACGCCTTTGTGTTGCCTCCTCTGTGGTAGGCAGATGCTTGTACAGCCATCACCAGAGGGGCCACGCCACACGTCACTTCCAGCACCCTAAGGGAAATAGGATTTTCTGCTTCTCAATCTGAAAGCTTTATCTAGAGCAACCTGTCTCCCTCCTGCAAACTTCTGCTGCTCAAACACCTTGCCTTCCCTTAAACTACTTAGCACCTGGGCAAAAAGACCTCATTACTGCAGCAGTTTTTCTGCCAGCTTGGCTCAGGCCCTGAAGTGACTTTCTACACCTGAGACTGAGGTGATGGGGATGAGAGGAATTAGAAAGCACAAACTCTTTTTTGGTGTATAAGAGGACAATAGCTTCTCCATAGCTGCTTGCTCTGGCCAGAATTCATAGTAATGGCTATCATGGGTGCAAGAGTGTCCAAAAGTTCCTGTCCAGGGTTGGCTGGGTGTGTCACACTGCTTTTTCTCCAGGCCTAGTTTATCATTGTATTTTACCTTAGACTGCTGCAAATGCTATGAAGGTCTGTGCGAGGCATTGCAGGTGATGCAACAGAAATACCAACAACAACAAAAAAGGGTTTATTCCCATTAACTTCTGGCTGACTCAGGAAGCAGTGGGGATGAAACAAGGTATCCCACAATGAGTGCTTGTGTAAAATCACTAATCATGTACCCATGTTGCCCAAACCGTCTTTTGGGAAGAATAAATTGTGCAGGGATATAAAAGCCAGACCTGATAGTACCAACCATAAATACTTCTCTCCCTCCTTCCCTTTTTTAACTTACCTGCAATTTGCAAAGGTAAAATACCAAAGTTAACAGTAGGGAAAGGTCTTCTGGTCAGCTTCTTTGCCGGTACAAACAGATAAACTGAAGCTGATGAAGTTCCACTGGCTTACACCAGCAGCAAATGCCACTTAAAATAAGCTGCATACATGCTGCGGCGGTCTCATGGGGAAGTGGGAATACTGCTTCTGTGATTTGATGCAAAACTATTTATAGCCTCAGAATTTAACGCCCCAGGCAGGAAGCTGCCAGAAGGAAAATATCACTGGAGACAAGTACTGTCGGGGAAGCAAAGGCATGGCCAGCAGAGCCCAGTGGCCTGCCGAAACACAGAGTCAGCATCCATTCCAGAGATCTGAACCTCTCTCAACCACACCCAGATTTGATCTCCAATGTTGACAAATCTGGGGTGTGTCTCAGTGCTTTTGGACTGCTACATGCATTATTTTTCTCATCTTAAAGGTGCCCATGTAGAGAAAAACACAAGACTTCAGTAACAGTTACCAGCATGATTTGCTTTTACTACCTTTCTGTTCAAGACCCTTGTTTCCCCTTGTAGCATGTCAAATTGCCCCCCAAACCGTATTATACAGCAGAGAAATGTCGTTCACACTTCACTGGCTATTGATTTACTTTACTTATTGGCACAAAATCAGCCTGAGATAAACATTTTGTCCCCCATTTCCACTATTGTAAGCGATATAGTTCACCGCAAGATAGGCAAACCCCAATGTGCTGGGTCACAATTCGACATGGCTTTCTAATCAATGTGTGAAAAATTACCTAATGAATAATGGGTTGCACATTTCCACAAACAAATTAACCAGGGTGAGACTGAAACTAATGATTATATTTATCTAATGTAATTTCACATCTGTTACTAGAGCTAGTAATTTTTTTTTCTTTCCATGGCATCCTTAGAATTGCAGCTTTTGAGAGACAGACATTTACATCCGTTCAAACACATAATGTTCAAGTTTCTTATATACATAATTTTAAAACCACAATGGGAAGATTGTTATTGTTTTTCAACATTTTCTGGGGGTTGAACTGCCTTTTGAAATGTGATGTGGTTCTCACACTGGAGCCAGGGTGCTCCAGCTGACAACACCTCCCACACAAGGAACAACAAAAGTGATCTTTTTCTCAATATATCACCTGGTAATTTTCAGTGCAGTTAGGCAGATGAAAAAGTGTGACAGTGGGAAGAAAGCTCACAGGCATGTTCTTTTTCTTCTTCTTAAAATAGGTTTGCATTTTCCTGATGAAATTATCAGTTTTGTAAAGCAGAGGTTCCTGGAATCTGACTGCTGACCCCACACATGTTCAGAAAGTAGCCAGGACCTGATGCAACAGGATCTTCTCAGAATGGGGAAAGCAATTGGCTCTGTGGAGTTTGCTTTCCAGCTGGGGGGCTTTATTGTCCAGGCACATTAAAATGTTTTGCTTGGGGTGACAGAAGTTGCTTAGGCACCCTCCTTGGCCTTCAAAATATGAGGCAGACAGACATCTTAAGTTGTCTGTCCCTCTCTCAAGAGAAATGTTCCAAAGAAGGTCTTGTAAGGCAGGCCACCAGGGAAGGACAAAGAGAACAGTGCTGGGGTTTCCTCCCCTAAAGCTGACTCACCTCAGTCTCCATGGGGGATATAGAGCTCCCCTTGCAGCAACCACCTTCCTTCCTTCCTTCTTACTGCGGGGGGCTGTGTCTGCTCTGTAACATCCGCCAGCTTCCAGTTGTCTTTAAAGATGTTGCAAGAAAAGCAAGAGTCTCCAAATGATGTCGCTGCTTGAGTCAACATTATTAAACAATTTCACAACCTGTCTCAGTTGTGGTGGCAGCTTTCATAAGGATTTATTATCCAGAAAGAGAAGAAGAGAGGGGGCTGGGAGTGCACAGAGGTTTGAAAGTCATTGTACCGAGAGTTTAATTATTGTATTTTTCACTGAAGTTGAAAGTATTGAGGAAAATCTAGCCAATTTCATATTACCTCATTTGATTAAAGAAGTTGTATGATTGTTCAGAATGTGTAATTGCTATTCAGTATGGCTGAGCCCAAAAAAAGGTTTTGACTTCTCATCCTTAATACTTGGTCATATTTTGTAGCCTCGTTGGATTAGTCAAACAAGACTGGGAAAATAGAACCACTTTTACTCTGAAAACATTCAGCTAATTGTTTTGACTGAAAATTATGGTAACTCAATGTATATTTCTGTTTGGATTTGTGTGTATGTGCTGTTTTTTAGTAGTATATGTTTATCTTATCACCATTGGGAAAAGTCCTCTATACAACCATGTTGTGTATGGGGCAATATATACTTCACATGTGGGTTTTCAAACACAGGAAATAAAGATTGACACAGTATAAGGTTCATTACACAGAGTGAGACAAGCAGTCATCCTGCAGTTCTGCGCGTTATAAGCCTACAGTGATGTTTTGTTTTTTAAGTTACTGTTTTGTATTTGGCTTCTTTATTGAGAAGAGAGACTCTAAATGTGTACTACTACAAATACTTTTTTTTTAAACTGCAGATAGCCCTCGCTCCTTTTGATGTTGGTTTCAGAAATAAATGACCCTTGTTCTACCCAGAAACTTGTAGGACAGCTGAGGAACATTTTGTCTGGGTCACCCTTAAACTCTTGGGTTACAAGACAGACGTCTGAATCTCTTGATTTGGAGACTCCTTGTTCCACCAGCTGCAGAAGTGCTGTCTATGTATTACTAGCACACTACCTAATGAAAAATGGATTGCACATTTCTACAAACAAGCTAACCAGAGAAACAGACACTATCCAGTGTCAGCCAGCCTGGCAATGGCTGAGCTGTATCCTTCTGTAGGAGCATCTCCTGCAGTAGCTTGTTAGTCCCTGCTACACAGCAGAGGGCTTTGGTATAACACCTGAAGAGGAGTGATTCTGACCTCTGGAGTGTGTTTGGGCTGGGATAACACCAGTGCATCCATTCCAGCTGGAGTCCACTCATAGACATTGAGATACATGCTGCCACTGGGGGAGGCAGAAGGTGTGTAGGTGCCAGGTACACCCCTCTGCTCTGGGGCAGCTGAGCAGCTTGACAGACACCGCCTGGCTCGCAAGTAACTTTGGTGGAGTTCCAGGGCACGTGTGACAGCTGTTGAAAAATAGTATGAAAATACAGCACAATGCACTAGAGGCAAACTCGTGTGTAGCCACCCTGTCCCAAACACTTGATTGCCCAAACGTACCCTTCTTCCTAAAGCACCTTCTTTTCCCTACTGTGAGCCTGATGATGGTAGCTTCTCCTGGGCTGCCACAACCTGCAGAAACCACACAGTGGGAGGGCTTTGTCAAGGCACAGAAAACCCAGGGATCTCTTTTGTCCTGAGGACTACAGTGACAGATATCAGTAGAGTTGCCTGGGGACTGAGCTCAGAAAAACATTTGATGCCTGCTGATAACCAGCATATTCACTCAGTTATTTTTGCTTCTCCTTTATCCTGCACATTTGCTTCAGTTAATGTCTCTTAGCCTAAGTCAGGCTCACTCAGTCCTGAAGATATAACTCAACACATGCAATTCCTGTTTTAATAATAAATCACTGATTGCTGCATAGGTGTTTGTTGCTGGAGAAAGTAGTGAATTCTGTTGACTGAAGAACACAAAGAATGTTGATGTCAACACAGTGCAGAGCTGTCCAGAGGGACTCAGAGCATTTATAGTGAAAGCACGCCAAAAATAAACTAAGCCTCAGCTTTTCTAGCAAGAGGCAGTCTGAGTGTCTCAGCCTGAGTCCAAAAGGGGGTCACACAAGAGAGGCATGGCGTGACGACAACCTCTGTGCCTTTTCATGATAACCAGGCTGCACCATTTGTGTTTCTCATTTTCCCTCTGGTACAAATTTCTCACTGAGGGTTTTGACAATTTTCAAATATTGTCATGGAGAGTGTGACAACATGAAATGAGAGTAGAGCACAATGATGCAGTAAATAGTTACATTATTAGAAAGGCAGATGCTGGCATTGAAGCAGGGTTGTTGGCCTAAAAAAAATAGATTAGGAGGGAGAAAATAGAAAAAAGTCTGTGAGATATCAGAAGCAGTTGATAGCATAATAACATTCATATGCAAGCAAGGGTTTTCTGTGGCAGTGTGAATCAGCTCACATGCTAATATGACCAGTAAATAAACCATAGTAGGATTCTGCAATTGATATTATTACTCACCAAATACAACTCCAGACCAGTGAATCATGTCAGAGATTGCATTTTGGACTCCAGACCCTGACACTGGTACTCAATAGGCAATACAAAGTCCTGCAGCAGTGCTTGAGTAACACCCAGACACCTACAGACAACCTAAACTCATCACAAACCTAGTGTTTTGTATTTCCTATTGGCTTATCCTTGTCACTCCTTAGAGTCCTCAGAGATACACCCTGAGTGAGTGTAGGTATACTAGTGAAATTTAGAACTTCTGAATGTGCTGCAGTACCTAAATTGAAGTCAGTAAGGCTGCTACAGCCTGGTCCCCCACTTGAGCAATTGTGAGGAATGGGTTCTCCTCACCCTGCTGTGACAGCTGTTGCCCACCTCTTGTGCCTATTGTCCTCTACCCAAAAGACCATGAATTGCAGTCTAAATTCAGCTCATAAGAATGAACTTCAGAGTATCTGAGGATTTTCTACATGCTTTCAAGGTCCAGTGACTCATGTAACAACCTGATTTCTCGTTCTCTGAGAATCTAATATTATCTGAGTATCTAATATTCAGACAGCCTGGGCACCAACAACTGCAGCTTGAAGAGTTTCAACAAACACTACCTCAAAAATCAACCCCAGCTGTACTCATGCAGGCACACAAATAAACTACAAATTTGTGCAAAGACAAACTCACCTTTAGCAATTGTAGGAGTGCTGCTATAATCCTTAGTAAAGTCCTGGTAAGTGAGAGCCACTTGTTCTGTAGGACAATGCTGTAAAGCAGAACAGTCAAAGCAATGTGTCTGTGTTTAAATGCAACATGCTGTATTAAGGATATTCCTCCACAGGAATGCAAACAAAGAGAAAATTTCGTGTGTTGCTTTCCTGCATGTGGCAGGGCAGACTTAGAAGAAAACAGAGGCCTCCCATGGAGGTACTCCCTGACAGTGTTAGTCTCTCAAAACCTGTGGAAATACTGGCCTGGCCCCATGCACAGCTACTCTGGCCAGCATGTATCAGCTAGAGTGCAGGTGGGCCTCTGGCTGCATTTGCCAGTCAAGCACTTCCTTGGGAGCCTCTAGAGAATGTGCTGAGGCAAACAGGACATCTTTGGGATTTTCCACTGCTGCACAGACTCTGATACAAGGCAGGACCAATTAAAATTGCCCTGAGTAAGTAGAAGGAGGAAGGCTTTTGCCACTAAACAATTTGCTGATGAGTCACGTGCCAGATGGTTTGAATTTTTTCTGCCAATTTGGAAATGAGAAGACCTAGATGTAACCTAGATATATCAAAGTCATTTCATGGAGGTTCCCCAGTTGAGTGGCACCCATGATGACAGCTGAAGGTGAGGGCAAAAGGCATAGCCAGGAATGGTGCTGCAAATTGCTTTTCACCTGGAGTGATTCACACAGGTAGTCAAAAGAGTATGTGATGTGTCAAAATCCTAGAGGCAGCAGTGAAAGCAGGAGTAAGCTGGTAGATGTAGATAATCTTTCACAGAGGGTCATAAACTGCTTTGGGTCTGTACTGGGTCTGGCTGAGATGGAGTTCATTTTCCCATAACACCCCTCACAATGCTGTGCTTTGCATTGGTAGTTCATTCTGGAGCTAGAGGCAAAATATAGGGATCAAAATGAGATTTAAACATGAGATGGGACTTTGTGGCTTGGTAGAAAGAGCACCTCTGGAATGACTGGACAACTGCAACGTTAAAGACGGCCAGAATCAGAACAGTACAGTGAGTGGAAAGCAAAGATTTGTGTATTCACATAGATTATAAACAGAGCAAGTAGGGAGGACATTATTTGATAAAGAAGAAAGTCGTGAACTAGTTGTGAAGTTTCATAAGAGGCTAGTTAAAGTAACAAGAGCATTAAAACTGATGAAATTTGGCAGCCTACATTACTTTGAAGAGGAGATTTAGGAACCAGAACATTGAGATGCTTTTCAAATAAATACCTGCAACACTGGATGCTTTAATTTAGTACGTAATAGTGTAGCCAGCTGCTGTCAGTTATAACACTAAGGAGGATGTGTTTGGAAGGCATCAACAAGCAACAGGTTGGCTTCGTGGTTGGGGTGTAACTGATTGAATATACAATCCATGAATGAAATCTATAGATTTACACACTACTGAAGAGGCCAAGAGAGGAAGTGATAATGAATGAATGACTATTGGAGCAATTTATTGTAGACAGAATAAGAATCATCTTCAACTGAAATGAGAGAGGTCTGATTTAAGTGAGGATACAAAGCACATGATGAGTGGGTCAGAGTCAGCAGCTTCCTGTGTGAGATGTGAAGACAGGCCAGAGCAATTAGCTAATAGCACAGGGTCCTGCATCCTTTAGAAAACATCTCCATTGTGGCTGTCTCTGCCAAAAAGGGTCCCTCAAAGCCCAGAGGTATTCCCCACCCTGGCAGGGATCTGTCCAGTCACAGTTAGAGCAAACATGAGCTTAAAATTGCAGCACAGTTAAAGCAGAAAGGGTAAAGTGACAATAATATAAAATATAGTGGAATTATCTTCAATTATTTCTTACCGTAATTAAAATTTAAAGAATACAGTATGAGTCATTTATTTGCTACCAAGACCTGAAGAACACAAGCTGACAATGAATACAGTTGTGGGTGTTAATTACTGCTTAAAATAGACAGAAAGACTAGAGTCACAAACTGTACCAAGTATAATTCTTTATTTAGTAATTTAATATTCTTCCCTTTTAATTTCAATGCATTTTTATATGTCTGACCTTCTGTAGACTTCTCATTTTGTTCTCCAGTTGAAAGAGCAAAGCTGGTTAATTTCTGGTGACATTTTATAGCCATGTAGAGGCTGAAATACCTTTTTACACTTGGTTTTGTTTATAAATGTGAATTCAATGGATATCATCCTAGCCACATAAGCCTGTAAGCTGGGTGACATAACTGAAATGAGAGCCTATTCCTTCCCAGGGACTCCCTGAGTGGAGTCCTTGGAGCATCCTGTTCTCAAGGGCCCAGGGGGCAGAGGAAAGTACCCTCTAGTGGCTTTAGTCGTGGCAAAGAGCTGGACCACTCTGTGTCTTCTTCCCCTGTCTTCTCCTCTCCCACCATGCTCACATGGACTGTGATTATGGCACAACCAAATCCTTCAGATTCAATGGCATGAGTAATATTTGTGTTACAGTCAAATCAAGTTTTGCCTGGACTTTGGTATAGGGCAGGAAGCTCAAAATCACAGCCTTCCAGTACATAGGAGTTTCATTATAAAGTAATGTTTATGCCTTGAAATGGGGATTGGTGCTCCCTCTTAATTACTAGACACCAAAAACAGGGCAGGATGCTTGTAGCCATTCTGAAATGCTTTTTAAAAAGTTAGCCAAAAAATAAACCTTAAAAGCTTGTAAAGGAGCCACAGGGAATCATAGCTGCCACTTAAATTATATTAAAGGGCAATAAATTGAAACCAGTAAAAGAGAAATGTGTCCTTACAGGGTGCATTGTCAGCTTATGAAATTCACTGTAGCGGGAGGTCAGTGAAAGAAAGTCCATAGTTTGTTTTTTCCCAAAGTACTTTTTGGATCACTACCATGATGCTTCCAGTGCTGAGAGAAAAGGGTAATCAAACTTCATACTCCAAGGCACAAACTGTCTATGGGGGTCAGGAGAGAACGTCACCCTCAGAGACAGTGTATTAAGCATATTCTGCATTTTCCCTCTCGACCTTCGAAGGAGGGTAAGGATCTCTGCAGAATTGTTATATAACCTCCAAAGGCAAATTCTGCACGAACGCCTCTGGATTCCTTGCTCCTGGGAAGGAATTCTCCTCTGGCAGATCTCAACACCTCTTAAAGCATAATTTTAGCTCTGAAAAATGTATTTAAGCTTTAGCATTGATGAATGATGCAACATAAAGGTGCAGCAGCACTCTTGAGCCTCAAAGACAGTCATGGGAGAAGCTGAAACACACAATTTATTGGCAAATAAGAGAGGCAATCTCCCACCCACACCATTGCACAACCTCCCAGGTGGAAGATAAAGGCAGACTCATCTGTGCATGAGCCCTGGCTGTGAGAAGTGTGAGAAGGGAGACATCCTCCTGCCAGTTTTTCTTTGAGGAGAAGAAGTAAATCTCACAGAAGGCCTTACATGACTATTAATGAAGCCCCTCAAGTACAGCTTAAGTATAAGAATGCTGGTTAATCAAACAGCAGCCCCTACCACATCCCAGGCAAGACCATCCCATATGACTCTTGCTGCTGTTCATGTTGCAATCAGGTGAAAATTTAAAACAATTGTACCTACTGTCCCCTTCCACCACCACCACCACCACCACCTCTGTTTTTCTCTCCCACTTGCATCGCTGCATGGGCAATGATTGGTTCGTAATGTATAAAAGGAGCCAGTGGGTTCTACATCTGTTTCCCTGAATTAAGACATGGCTGTCAGCTGTCCAATAAATTTTGGGTATATCACATGCACTCATGAAGTCAAACTGGCTCTCAGGCCCCAGCTCTTACCTCATCTGTGGCTGGATGAGCTGATGGCATGACCTGTGGTCAGACACTTGAATGTGATCCATGCGTGGTCCTCTTATTTCTTTCAGAAAAGAAAGTTTCTTACTTCTTTCAAAAAATAAAGTTTTTCTCTGTGAGAAAGCTGAGTGACAGAGCAATTCTGAGCACCAATCCTGCAAATGTTCACATATGCATCTGCTGAATTCACTTCCAGGTCAGTATGGGCTTTCAAGGTTGCAGGATCAAGGTCTTTGTTTCTTTGTCTCTGCTGTCCAAGCAGTAACTCTATTTCAGCTACCAAACTGTTGAGATATATCTGTGACTTCACATGTTGATAATTTCCCAGGATTCCTCTCCTGTTCTCTTCTGTGACATTTGGATTTTTCCTGTGTTTGTAACACACATGGGGGAAAAACTAAAATTCCTTTGTTCTCCCTTTCATCTCTGTGCTGAAAGGCCACGCTTCCCAGACCAACCACCCTGAGTTCAGCTTTAACAGCAGGCAAGAGGTGATTGTCTCCCTGTCAGACCTTGCTTTAAAATTAAAGGAATCTTAACTCCATCATTGGAAATTAAGAAGATTTTGTTATTAGCTCTCAAGTTAATAATTTAGAAAATACCTGCCAAATCACTGTGTTCTCTCAGTTCTCTCTGAACGCAGCTGCAAACTACATTAGGTGTTAGAATGAAGGGATATATTTCAGATTAAATATTTGTACTGGATTATTAGAGTAGTCTGTATTACAAAATTACTAATAAACATTGCTTCTGGCTCAATTTAGCCTGAACTCAGTGAACCTAGCCAGTGGTGAGAAATCAAAAACTCTGAAATACCCGATGAATGAATCTAACTAATCAAGAAGCCCTGCAGGAAGTAGATGCCAGGATTAATGAGCCAGTGGTTTCACCATGCCATGCTGTTATTTCTTCACATAAATGCCCTCAGATGAGATTACCTTTGTCATGAAAAGGAGAACAGGAAGGTTACATACTTTCAACTGACAGGTTAACTGCCATACCTCCATTACTGCAAGATACATTTTCATGTGCAGAGATTTTTATTCTGAAAAATGAAAATTTAAATACCACAACACAAATTAAACCACATTTTGATTTCTAAGAGCAGGGATCATTACTGCTAGTACAATAATATAATCCATGCTGCAATGTTAGCTGATCCCTTGCCTTGCACAAACTTTCTTCCCATATTAGTAATTGCTCAGTGATTGCAATCTCCAGCAGTGGATAAGAGCAGATTCTGCCTTCCATGGGGATTTAAGCAGAGGAAGAGAGGAGAGAGAGAGTGTCAAAGCATTTCATCAAGAGAGCAAATGAAAGGTTCAGTGACATTATCTTTATGTATATTCCTTAGACATTACGGGTGATGTTGTGTTTAGAGGAAAGTAGAACTACATGAATATGTGCCGATGTGGAAATGAATCCATACATAAGAACATAAATCTCAGTCAACCTACACACTGGGTGGAACAGCTTAAGGCTAAAATGCACCTTAACATAAGCAAATAAGCCCAGCTTGTAACAGCCTGGTGTTACCTACTTAGTCAGTAATAAGCTAATTGTTATTCAGCATAACTATTTCCTCTCAATTTATATGGAATTCACTCATTTATTTTGATCACTTTACGTGAATGAAGCAAAGCTGTTCATGTTGTTAGATAGAACTGGTTCGTGCTGTTTAATTTTTAACAGCAGCACGATTGAGACTTTATAGTAAAATAACTCAGACAAAGCATGCAGCATATGTGAGTGAAGCCTGTGGTCTCCTTCCTTTCACCATGTTAAATACATAAGAGCATCAGCTTAGATGTTTTATGCTGCAAAGCTGCAGCAGGTGCTAAGGGTACACATAATTTCAAAAATCTCCAGGACTCAGAACACAAGGATCTATTGCTATGGAAACAAATCAAATTTGTATCAAAGTTGTGTCGGATCAAAAAGCTTTGCTCATAACCAGGACTAGAGCTGCATTAGAATATGAGGGAAATGATGGATGTTTTAGGAGGGAGCTTTAAGCCGAAGGACCCTTTTAAAGCCCGTTTCACAGAGCTGCAATGTTCAGTGTCAAGAGTTGGATCTTACAGGTTGCATCTCAATCCCCTGCCCCCAGCCAGAGAGAGCATTTTTCTCCACCATTAAAAAGCACATATTTTTTTAAGATCTTCCATACCACTCTTTACGACATTCCTACATCATAAAGCTGTCTTGCTTATAGCAATATAAAGCAGCCGTAAAAATTACATGCTTGTAAACAACCTTCCATACCTTTGGAAGAAGCAGAGTGAGATCTGCACTCTTCTGCATGTAAGTGGAGACCTTTTGCCCTCCTGGCAGGCCACAGTAAGGGGAAGAGAACGCTGTGGGACTGGGAAGACCAAGAGACATCCCAGTGGAGCTGCTGCTCCCCTTGGCCCATGCAGGGCCACCGGTTGGATAGGCAAGCTGGAGGTTCTCTAGCCAGCTCTGCTCCATAGGCACCCTGTGTGCCCACGTCTGTGATGGCTGATCTAAACTGATCACAAACTTCAATCCCAGAGCTAAGCCTGGGTGCAGAGGGCAGCTGCTCTGCCAAGACTGGGCTCAGGACTAGAGGGAGGGCTGGAAGGAGAGACAGAACAGGGTGGCTTCTTCTCCCAAGTGCTACCATGGTATGGATTGTGGTGTGGGACCTGTCTTGCCTAGCCTAGACTACCTCAGGTTGAGCATCCTGGTTTGTTTCAGCATCTGCAGGAGCCGACTCCTGCAGAAGAGCGTAGGGCTGTTTCCTCAGGTGACTCCCAGAGGACTCACTCGTGGTCTGGATCACCAATAATTTATTCTGCTTTTATTTCTCTTTTAAATTAAATATGCATATGTAATATGCACTTTGGAGCAGGCAAGGACCCTTCTGCGGGTGCCTATGGAGTCGGGCACTCTCAGGTGTGTAATTAAGAGGTGTGTAATTGATGTACAAGGAGAAGAGATCTCAGCGTATTGCATAAAAGGCAAGGGCGAGGGGGGAAGAAGAAAAAACAGAAGCCCAAACCTGGCTGTATGATGCTTGGCAATGTACTGCAGTTCTTTTCCCCACCATATCAAAGTTTGCACGGGAGTAAACCATGGAGGGAGTTCTCTCTTCCATGGGGTTCTCTTCGCCAGCAGCCGTGCCCTCATTTCACAATCCAAAAAAAACAAATCACCCCTCCACTGCCTGCCTGCCCTGACCTCTCGCTGACCCACTCTCCTTCCCCCTTGCTCCTGCCCTGCTTCACTATGGAACTTCTCGTTATTTTCAGTTTAAAGGCCAACCACACAGAAAGATTAACAAAAGTTTATTAATAATGAAGTATTAAAATTGTGACAAGTGAAAGGCATCAATGCAAAGTTAAGCAAGCAAACTATCCCCAAACTTGTGACAAAGGACTCAGTGAATACCACAGAAGGAAGTCCTGTCTTTTTTTTTTTTTTGCCTGCAGTTGAAGACACCTCTCATATCTCACACGCCACATCAAAATCTATAATTCTTCATATCACATACTGAAAATGATTTTATTTATCCATTCACATTAACTTGATATAAACGTGTCCGGAAAAGTCAAGTAATATGTTTTATATTAGCTCAAACATTTATTAAGTAACCCAAAATTCAATAAATAAGCACAGACAGTAAGTTAAAACATATCACGAATCGACCAGTATGTAACAAGAATGCTTTATCTACACAAAACATCCTATTTCACATCGTTTGTTCATTCCTCCAGC